>JAPYZA010003134.1:0-15779 GCA_030522685.1 Eupelmus azureus | reverse complement strand
AGTGTTACTGGAAAGGCATTGATAATTAGCTAGGATGATAAGAATTGATCCGATTTTTATAATTAATTAAACAATAAATATGTGATTCATGCCGTAAAAGTTGAACGTTTCATTTACACTTCGGCTAATATTTAAGTATGTGTGGATTATTTACGAAATCATAAAATCTCCACGAAATTTAAAATCGTATTTTAAAATTAAAATTCTGCTTAAAATTGACTAAAAAATAAGGCTATACTTTGTCCGTTATTTTTTCTTAACATCGGCAGAATGAATATTGGGTCGACTCCGGGGCGGAAGCTGGGGCATTCGAATTGGGCCAATATCGATGTTTGTTATTGGTCCGTTCTTATCAGATCGGTAAATTTATAGTGCTGTACCAGTATAAAAAAAATAATATAACGCTAATTAATTATAGTGGGCCTGAATCTGGCGGTATAAGTTAATACTGGCATTTCTCATTTCTTCGGAATAAGGTGAATAAACTTTGGCGAATTTTAAAAGCTTTTATTTTTAATGTTACAAAATAACATGCACGTGCAACAAAAATAAAAGCACAGTAAGTGGTTAAACGAAATCGGTTCAAGTCTAAGAAGGATCTCTCAGTTTTAAATCGTTCAAATAAATACAACGATTTTTTCGTCTCTGACTAAAAGGTTTAAAAAATAAATAAAAAATAAAACAACTTTTCGTTGTTGTCTAAATTCATTGCTGTATTCGTTAGCTCCTACCTGCGTTTGAAAGCGCTGAAAAAGACACCCTCTATACCAGCCTCGAGTGGATACCAAACCCCTAATGCGTGAGGTAATCGGCCCCGAAACAGTATCCAACTGTTCCAAACTCATGGTAGCTACGAACTACGGAATAAATAATTAATTTAACTATATAAATTTACAACTGCAAACACCACGATTCTGATTACATCATTTTTTTTAATAACCTAGAGAACAGACACTTTTGAGAAAAGCAAAGTAAACACTATTACATATTACATTATATCGAACTGATTAATTTTTCGGAACGCATTGAGATAAAACTCTAATCAACTTCTGTCAAATTTTTGTTAAATTTATCCCTTTTGGTGACAAAATATGATAGTTCTAGTCTTTGTAATAACCTCTTTTTAACTGTCAGCAGTTTGTGAGAGTAGGAGGAAATTACTTAAAAAAATTTTTGATATCCTTTAATTCCTATTTTTGTGTGCAAATAAAATTGATATAAAGAAATTTAGCTCACCGATGAACATTTTTATGATTGATTTCACGTATTGTATGGTCTAAAGAAGAAAAATATCTTGTTCCTTTTAAGAGTGCTTTCAAATTCTTGTTTAACCATTTTCACGTTTAAAAATACAACTCATTTGATGGAATTGCACTTATATTACCGAATGACGTTATTGCATTGAAGTCGATGTTGGCATCATTATAGGTTGTAAATAAATGTTGTTAAACGTTTCTTAGAGGATGGGTTTGATTGCACAACTGCCTGAATCTACTTTTATGTTGATTTTATTGAACATGCTGCTTGTTAGGTAGACTTGCTCCTGTCGGTTTTGTCACTTGTACAATTGAATAGTTATCAAAGATTTATGGACTGGAACACCTTGTGTTTATTATAGGTCGGTAATACTTTTTTAGTATATAAAGATACAAAGTTGCAGATCAAAAATTCTTTAAATAGATATGTCTACTTTTCTATTTTACACTCAATTTTTATATTTTCAAACAGTATTAAATGTGATAAATAGTTGTATTGAATTCATAGCAAGTATTAATAATTCCACGAACATTTATGGATTAAAATTAATATAAAATTACACAATAATATTCTTTTAAGAACGTATCGAAAATTTTGCTTTCAGTACACGTACTTCCAATTTAACGAACAGTTTAACAGTGTATAATTATTAAATTTCACATACTTACAACTTTTCAAACAAAGGAACTGCAAGCCTGTACTTGAAAAAGAATAAATATGGAACACTGTTCCCAGAAACTACAACTTTTATTATTTATTAACCAGCCGACAAACAGATAAAGTTCACGCACTTACTACAATGCTTCATTAACAATCGCAGCGACCTTGATAATTTTCAATTTAAAAATCCAAAACAGGAAGCGCCTAACGAAATCAATTACCCGCCTCGCAACACAGCTACAACCGTATATTCATCAGACGCGCGCGCTACCTCCGACCAAAGGGTGAATTTGATTAATTCCCTCCAAAGTTACAACTTATTAAAGCGCCGAGGCATTTTTTTCTCCGCGAACGAAGGAGGATGCATAAATATATAAGTACATTCGCGTGACGCTGCGCACTTTGAGACGAGCTCGCGCGCGCCGGTCCCCCGGAGGTAAAATTCCAGTTTGGACGAGCCGTTTTCCACACTGACAAAACGGTTACGCCGAGCGCTATTTAATTTAGTTTGCTGATTTTTTCATTAGAGCGCGGCTTCCTTGGCTATTAGGGAAATAGCGAGTTTACATTTTTTAAGTTAATAAAAGCAGCTGGATTACCGGTGCAATTAACTTTATTAGTTTTGGATCGTTTTATGTGCTGTACGATGGGCAGAGTGTTTTTATCGGTTTGCGCACGATCTGAGTATAATAAGTTTTTACTCTATTGAAACCGATCTATTTTTATTGGGCTATAACTGCGATCTTTATTTATTTCACAGAAAAGAAAAAAGAAAGCCAGACTGGAAACAATTTTGAGATCGAAGATTCCGGCGAGCGATAAATGACTCTTCCCTTCAGCAACACCTCCGACGTTATCTGCAGCAGCCGAAACGACCGAGAGAAAAACAATGGGGAGCTGCGTTTCGAAGATGCGCGATAATGACGACAGCCCGATTATATCATCACGTTAAAAAGATTCCCCCGATCGCTCGGCCCGTCGAAAGTTTCTAGCCCGAGGCCATTAATAAAAATTGTTTAAAGCTGATTTCGGTCCTGGAATTCGCTTTTTTCTTTCGCAGCCGATATATAATATCGGTATTGAAAAATCGACGAGGATGATGTGGTGTTGATGCGTGGTGGTGGCTGAAGACCTCCGGGATATTCGAGATCGAAAGTGAATCTTTCACCGATTGTCGTCGGAGCGCGGAGCTGTCGTGTTCTTTTCAAGGAGCAAGGATAAATCGTTTCTCGGGTGTGATTTGACGTGAACGGACAGATGAGGCGTTGAGTTTGGAGTTTGTTTGGATGAAGGGTGGTGTGAGGAATCTGTTAGGGTTAAGATGTTTTCAAGTTGCAGATCGTTTTATGTAAGAATATAATTAGCGCTTTTAAGCGTCTAATTATGTTTACCGATTTTTTTGCCGATTTTTTACATTCTAGGTAGAAGGGTATTCATCTTTACACATTTGAAGTTAAATAGATTTAAATTGACTAAAATTCACTGATGAATAAGTTCCCTTATAAACGCCACTACGGCAATTAACACAGCCTGACCGGTAAACATATCATTTTTTCACTTCCCCCATAATTACACGACCAACATCAAATTACTCCCAGAACTCCAAAACCAAAAAAATCCTCATCCTCAGAAACGCGAAATTATTTAACAATTTGCCACGATAAATCCTCGCAAAAAGCCACCTCCAACGCCACAAGTACCCTTCTTTCCCAACACACCTCCCCTCTGCCCACGTACGCTACATTTAATTACACGACAGCTGCGCACTCGCAAAGCCCAGCTCCGTCAAACGATCCAGCCGAGGCGAGGATCAAAGAGCCAAACACTTTAAAACTCTGCACTGCTCGTATCTCGCAACCATCTCGAGCCGATAGCGAAAAAAAGCGCGCTGCATCCTCGTTTTTCAGGCTCGCGCCCAGCTCGCCACCCACTCAAAGAGCTCATCATCATCCCGCGAGGCTTGATATCAAATTCGCATATTTATAGACTCGCGGGCCGCGCAGTCGACGTAATAAATTCCTTGGCATAATACGCATACGCTGCACAGACACCCACGGGGCTATACATAATAGGCATCGCTCGGCTCGTGCGGTCAAGGGCCGTATGTGTAAGAGAGATGAAAAGAGGCGCGTCTTTCTCTCTCTCTCTCTCTCACTGTCTAACCCACACGCACGCGCGCACCTGCAGCTGAATTCATCCGCATCAGGAAGTGCGGGACAAGTGCAGGTAGCTCCAGAATCCACTTAGCCGTTCTTCCATTCAAGAGCGGCGGACGAGAGGCTCCGCTTTTTTTTTCTGTGTTGCGCGTGCGTTCGCTCTTATATCGCTGGATCTAAACGCTCTTGACTCTGTTTTTTTTATGCAAGCGCCCACGCGGTTTTTTTTCTTGAGTGACATTTTTTGAGAGCATGGGCGGATTTCTAGTCAAGGGCAGGCGGATGAAATACACTTGGCCGAGTTAATTGACTTGATTTCGTGGGGCTTAATTAGGTCGTTAGGGGATATGATTTTTTTTTAATTGAGATCGTTTATTGCGATATTTTATCGGGCTGTATATCTGAGGATGGATATGGAGGGATATAGTTTTTAAGGCTTTTAACTACCAGGAATGCACTGAAATACTTACTTTAGTTTATTAATATAATAGGGATGTATTTCAAATAATTTTGACGTTCTCGCGCGTGGAAAAATTAAAGATTATCTTTTATAAGTAACATATTTATTATATTATAAATTATTCAAATTAGTATCAAACTTTGAATTTTTTAAGCGCAGACACGAACGTTTAGTCAGAACAAAGTTTAAAAAACCAAACGTCCAAAACACGCGCAATAAATTTTCATTAAGTCGCGGGCAAACTTTTTCCAGTGCACTTCGCTGGATACGAGACAGAATAAAGCTTTTCCCCGGGGCAATTCAGAAAATTTACTTTATCAGTGTTCGCGGCGCACAAAATAAATTTCCCCCCCTATTTATCATTTACAATGTACAGTGCGTTGGCCGTGTATCCCACAGCTACCTATCTAACGCAATTATTTTTACTTAGAAGATTATTCATACTCGGTAGTCTTGTTTCCTTCCCATACTTATTTGTACTCCTTACTTTATTTCTGTTTTGATAATGTCCGTTAATTATTTGATTCATGATCGCGATAAATAAATCCCCTTTCTACAGAGCCCCAACTATTTTAAGACGGATTACATTAAACGTCCCGCGACTTTTCGTCCCTTAGCCGGCGGAAAACAACAAAAATTTTTACCCATCACACATTTTTCCAGCAAACCGCACCGACGACTTCATATCCCCCGTCATTTATAACAGCGGCAACCTGTCCGATTAGAAGAAGCCAAGTCAAAAGGAACACAGCGCCGATCCGCGCGACAATCGTGCCATTATCGCTCATCCCTCAAGCCGACACCATACACAGGGCGCATTCCACCGAAAAGTCGCCCTGCCGCACACTCGCATTGTGTGCATACACCTCCACCGATCGCTCTTACAATAAGCAAACAGCCCGTCAAAGGACTATACGGCTCATTTCTCTCGGCCTCCATTAGCCGGCTATTATGCGGCTCGGCCCGCAGAGCCACCCGTATAACGAGCTTACAGCAGGTATATCGCACTCTCCGCGCGACACCGAGTGGATCGTGTTTCGTCGTCCTGTGCGTCTCTCTCTCCTCAATGGCATCTCTCTTGCGGACGAAAAAAGGGCCCTCGCGCGCTTCATACATAGGCATAGGAGAGAGACGCGCGAGCGCGCTATCCGCCTTTTTCCTCGCACGGAGCGAGGTATAGAGCCGAGAGGCAAGAGCTGTATGCTTGAGCTCCTTTCAGGCATCGAGCTCACCGGCTCTCTTTCGCGGCTCCCCCGTGGGAGTCAGCCTGTGCTCGCGCCTGCATACATATACGCAACCCTGCGCCGCACACGTATATACACGCTTCCATGTAGCGCGCGCAGACACGGAGCGAGAGGCGAAACGCTCGGGCCCAGCTCGCGCGCAAGCAACAAGTGCGACGGAGAAAGGCAACGCCTCGAGGAAGCTAGCTAGCTCTCGAAGGAGCCGGGGAGGGGGGAGAGTCGAGAGCGAGAAGGTGAGAGGCAAGCGGAGCTGTTCCTCTCTCTCTCTTTCCAAGCGAGCCTCTCGCGCAGCTAAAGCTGAGGCAAGAGAGAGAGAGAGAGAGAGAGAGAGCCGCCGCTTACGGCCAATCGCGGCGCAGAACCAAAGCGCTCGGCTCGAGAGCTAGCACGGTCCCACGAAAACGTCGGCAAGGCAGTTCGTCCGCGCCGCGGTAGGACGACGGATAGACGAGACAGCAGGCGAGGAGAAGTGTGTGCCGGAGGCGCGCGCGCGAGTTGCGCTCTGTTTTTTTTTCCTCTCCAACATCGAGAGCGCGAAGTGAAGTTGAAGTCCCTCTCTCTGAGGCGCGAGTTGGTTGTTGCTGGTTTGGTAGATAATTAAAGGGAGAGAGAAAAGCGCGCGCGGTTTTCGATGAAGTCGGCCGGCCGCCGCGAGTGCCAGTGGAGCAGCGGACCAGCAGCAGCGCCGAGATCGTGAGGGAGCTGGACCAGGAGGAACAGCCGCCGCCGCCGCCTGCCAAGACGGCCGCAGCCGCTGTTCGAGCTGCTTGGCCATGGGGACGGGTAAGTCAGCAGTGCGCTCCGGAAAGAGGCTATATATATAGTGCGAGGATGATTGTTCTGTGCTTCGGAGGAGTTTAACCGATTGCCGAGCTTCGCCTTGTTTTGTGGAGGATAGCGCCGGAGTGTTTGCTTGTTCTCCGATCGAGAAAACTGGATGCTTATCTGGGACCGATCTTTCTTGCTCTCGCTCTGTCTGTCTGGGGCGTGTGCGCACGTATATACGCAGGTGCTCCTTTTTTTGGAGAGATTTCGCTGAGAGATTTTCTTTCCGACGAGATGCCGTTCTCCTTTTTTTTCACCTCGACTCTCTTGTCTTCATTCTCCCGAAATTACGAAAGACGAGAGATACACGATATACACCGGGGTGGCGGTACAAGAATTTATGTAGCGATTTCTTCGCGCCGTTTTCGATAAAGGCGAGGAAGGGAGGCGATAATGCGAGGGGCATTGTAAAAATCGACGAGTCGGGCCCTGGGATTTATTATACCGAGGCGCGAGTTTGCGCGCGAGCGTGAGTACGCGATGCTACCAAACCTGAGCGCGCGAGCTCCAGCCTTTCTCTGAAGGAGAAATTCCATTATGACTTCATAAGTATTCAGCTCAGACACAGTGTGTAGCTCTGTGCCCTGGTCCCAATGAAAATTCTTTTTTTCAAGTTTTCGGGTAACCGATTCAGTGCGAGTTGGAGAGGAAAATAAGGTTTATATGAAAGTATACTCCGGGACGCGAATTTTCCATCTTGATAAATCGAAAACGAGAGCAGAGGAGGAGGCCTGAATGAGGAGCCGAGAGCGGCTTACCTAATACTAGATAATGCGCGTAGTAAAACTCGGTTGGCCCAAAGAAACTGGCTGAGCGTAACGGGTAACAGTAATATATATTAGGCATTTTTTGTTCGATCATATGCTATAAGCGCAGGTTGGATTGTTTAACGCTATATATATAGTAGGGTAGAGACCGGACAGTTTACTTTCAAATCCTGAACTTTAAGACCTTGCTGATTATTTACCTTCGGTTAAATCGTAGAAGTCGGGTAAAACGCAAATTGTAGACCGGAACTGTAATGTAGCTTCAGCTGTAAAATGTGAAAGTACTCGAAAATTAAGCGGTACCGCGTGGAATACTTACGCTATTTTTACGATTGCCAATGATCGTCGGCTTGGATTTCGTTCGAGTGAAATATCTTTGCGTTTTAAATCTTGATAAGTGTTGTTCTGAGAAACCGGCACGCGCTGCCGATTTTTCAATTTTCTGTTGAGAAAAATTGTTTTTTATAGTTGCTTTGACGGAAAAGAATCTATTTAATGATTTTCAATTACAAGTATTATTATACGTATAAATATTATTGAAAGTTTAGTAACCAATTAGTTGAATATTTCGCTTTCTCGTGAAATAAAATTTTCATCTTGATTTATTCAACTAATAAACTTTCGCAACACGTGAATTCTATTTAAAAATTCAATTTAATGTTTAATTCATCTTGTTGCAAATTTAAAATTCCTCAATTAAAAAACCAAAAATTAATAAACACTCCAAAACGATCTTTTCGCAAGTTTCAAAACCCCAAACAAAAATTTAATTAATTACATCACGCTCAAAACATCCATCTCATTTTTTAAACTTTCGCACGCGAGCCAACCCATCGAAGCCCGGCCGTCTCCGCGCCGATCATCTACCTCTCTTAAAAACCAGGCAAATCGGCCGATCGGCAATCTCCCCTTAAAAATTCACTCCTCGCCTCTCCCGGCCCAAAAAAACCTCTCTCGCGAACCCATCCTCATCACGCTTCGACGAATCTCTCTTTTTGGACAGTCCAACTATGGCTCTCGGCGATCGGCAAAAGCCATTTCGGCCCGCGGGCGAGCCGTCCTCTCCTCTTTTTCGTCCAGACGTCTCTGCACGCGCAGAACTCGAGTATATATATAGTAGTAGCTTTCAGCAGCGCGGCGAGAGACAGAAGGAGAAAGAAAGAGAGAGAAAGATAAGGACTCATGTAATCGGCCTGACCTTGGCTCGTGTCAATGGACGCGCTCGCTCTCTCCCTCCTTCTTCTAGCTCTCCGCTCCTTCGTCCTGCGCGTTCGCCGCCGCATCAGCGGATGCGCGCGCTCTCGACGAGTCCCTTTATGTATTTCCCTTTTCGAAATGCTCTCGCGAGAGAGCGGGATATATTTATACACTGGCTTTCTTTTTTTGCGGCGCGCGCGAGCTTTAATGTCGCCGCTCGCGCGCGGCAAATCTATTTGCTCGGGGAGTTTGAGAGATCGAAGCGCAAACTCGAGCGGAGGAAAAGGGCTTTTTTCTTTATTATTTGGCATGCCGGAGATAGCTCGAACGGGTTTTCGCTTTCGTTCTGGAGCTTCGTTTTTTGAAAGTATATCGGCCTGTAGCTTTGCGAGCGTAGGCTTAAGTGAAACGTTTGAGAGCAGATAAGATCTTCAATCTAGTTTTCGATGTTAACATTTAGCGCTTATGCAAAGGTGTGAGAAAGTTTAACGGATGTGCGAATGACATATGCAAACAGCGCGCGTGCGCGCGCGGGATTGAAATTCAAACGTGGAAATTGAAATAATAACATCGGCATTGCTACGAACAATAAAAAGAATCGGTTGCGAAATCCCTTCGATCTTGATACCGATCGTCAATGTTACATCAGCGAAAGCGAACATCACATTCTTTCTCACACCCGCGATTCTCAAAACACCTCTATACACTTATCTAGGTAAAAAAGAAAAATCTCTGGCGCGATTACGAGCGCCTCGAATCGAACCTTAAACCCGCGCACTTTTCCACATCCATCCATCCCAGGCCGCAAAAGCCGGCGTCTATTTCCCAAGCCTGCTTTTCTATTTGGTCAAGGAAAGGGAGATTCAGTGCGCGCGCGCGCGATTTTGCAATTCTGCGCGTTATAACGTCTCTTGGGCGCGCGCTTGCATTAATCGCCGGGCTCATGCGTGCATATACAGAAGCGCAGAATAGGCGAGTTGCGAAATCGAGGAGAAGAACAACGGGAGAGCGATCCTCATTTAAATAGCCGATTTAGACGATCGCCAGGTGCTTCCGGTGCGCGCCGGAGCCGCCGGTGTGCAGCCACCTTAACGGCCTTTTAGAAAGTGCATGCGCGATCGAGGTGTGCTTGTGTGCGCGGGGATATACGTGCGCGGGCCGAAATTGGGCTAACGATTCGCCAAAAGCCGACTTTTCACTCTCGGCGCGACCTTAAAATTCCGAGAGCTCGTACCGAGTGTTGTTTTTGCGAAGACGTTTTCGGTTGTTGGGTTGATCGATGGTTGGTTGGGGATGGTTCGGTTGATGGGAGATGAGGAGAGGAACATATTGTTTCTCGTTCGAGCGCGAGAGATCGATTACACTTTCGATTGGAGAAATGACGAAATTCGCTTTCAAGCGGAGAAATCTCGCGCGACACTCTCGTGTTGAGTTTGTGTTGTATGCGATACGATATAGCTGGCTGTGCGTGTATGTTTTGCATTTAAGGCTTTTTTCACACTGGGACAGTTCGAGGATGTAGAGTGAAATTTATTTTTGCAGATGGTTATTTTTAAAGTGTATTTTCTTTTATTTTTTCGTTGTTTATATTCAAAATTTTAATTTATTTGATAAGTAATATAAGATTTATAAACATTGAAATATAATACTTATTTGTATTGATTCTTTTAGTGTGAAACGATTTTTTGTTAAACTAAAGATTTAGAGTATTTACGTGTTCGAAAAAAAATCATAGATTTGCATATTTAAACATCGACGTGATAATGCAATCACGGTATCTCCATCGCAAGTAATATAAGCCTTTCTCAGTCTAAAATTTATCTGTCAACGTGATCTTTGAAGTAAAAGCAAAACGCCAATAAGCATGTGCTAAAAACTTTAATATCCTTTTACAACAAAAATACCTCCACCAAATCCAAATATAAACGTTAGATCACACTCAAAATAAACATCATCGTAATCCCTCTCAAAAACACCCGGCCCAAAAAAAGCTTATGACACTTTTAACATCTACCGGCTGTTACGCTATACCCCTCTTATTTTTGCCAACGCACAAAACCTAAACAGATCGTTCACTCCGCGAAAAATTCAATTTCGCAAGGTTACACTCGGGGCCTCGCGTGAAAGGCGAGCGCGTTCGCCTGCGAACGAAAAAAAAAGAGACTCGCCGAGTGCGAGATTCGAGGAGATTAAACAAAATAAAAAAAGGCCAAAGAGGAAAAAGGAGGACGAAGCGCGCGCGCGCGCGGCCGGCAAAGAAAGGTTAACAACTTTTACTCCAGAAAGTGAAAAGAAGCCGCGCATGCGCGTGCCTGATGTTTCGAGAAGCAGACGATATCGCGCCGGGATAAAAACGATAATAGGATTGTATAACTGCAGGTAGCCGGAAAAAAGTTGGCTTCGTTTTTTTCTTTATTCTGGGCCCGCTGGATCGTGACGCGGACGGGAAAAAATTCCGCGAGGTTCAGAGGACGATTATTTAAGAGTGGGCCTAAAGGACCTTGCGGTCGCCGTTTGGCTTACCCCAGCGCGTGCAGAGTTTGGAAATTGTTTTCGGCAAAGAGCGTGGAAAGTGGCTATTGCACTCGCATGTTTTATTGGCGTTCGTCGTTCTTTGGGATGATGGCTGAAACGATCGTCTTCGTGACGTTTGTGTTCCGTGTGATTTATGTTCGTGGGGGGAGCTGTAATGGCCGGGGAGATTTTTTACGGATCCGCTGCCGGGGCTGGATTTGCGTTATGGGTTTCTGAAATAGTTCGACGAATGGAATATTGTGGAAATCTATTGTGTTGTGAAAATTTGAAGTTAACATTGAAAATTAATCGTTGCGAAATTTACGACGGGTAATGATTGTTGCAAAATGTTTTACAATCAAATTTATTTTAATTTATTCCGGCCAGCGGGTATATTTATAACTTTTATACTATTTCACAACAATGAAGGTGCAAGCATTTGCAAGCGATTAATTCCAGAGCCGATCCTATTAAAATTTATGTATTTTTTAAATTCATATTTACATTTATTTTCAGAAGTGCAGTTAATAAATTCCAATGATATTCCTAGAATATTTCTAAATACCGTTCTAAAGAATACAATTTAAATGCAATTAAAAACCATCTCCCAACCAAAAAAGTCCACGTACACAACTTCAAAAGCCATTATAAACCAGAAACCATTCAAATCTCTCCTCGACAAAAAAAAATCCACTAAGTACCGCGAATTCCTCCGGCTAATCAAAGAAGCGCCTTAACGATCGCCTCCTCCCATAATAGTCTCGTTAAATTAGATAAGGCAATCGAATTCAATTAGCGACCACCTATACAATACTCAACATTCTCTCCCCTTCATCCTCTATTTTTTGCGAAATTAAAAACTTTTCAAAAAATTATTTTTCATCTTCATACGCACGCGGAGCGCGTAATGGCATGGAATTACACAATGCGAATCGAGAAAATGACAGTCTTTCCTAAGGCTGCGCCGCCGCGGCGGCAACAACCGTATTATCGCACTCCTTTAAAAGGACGCACTCGCCGCGAAGCTCGCTCGCCGGCGCGCCACTACAAAGAAAAACAAGCTCCGGATTTATACATTTGACGTTTACGCGTGTATGCAGGGGTATATCTGCATAACGAGTTATCACAATTGACGGAGGTAAACTTGCGGCGTTACGCGGTGGCAGCTTGGATGTGCCTGGAAATTTCTTAATAATTGCGCGACGAGCGCTGACTGAAAATTTATTTAACGTGGATTGGTGTAATAACTGGGAGGATAGGCTGGAGAGTATGGGATGGCTGCTGCAAATGGTTATTTATTAATATAATGTGAGGAATAAAGTTAAGTTATGATGCGATAAATATCGGTGCTGTTATTAAATTACGCTTGATTGTTTAATTATTATAGTTTATCGGCGGCTTGTATAACACACACGGAATTTTCACACAATAGATTTCAAAATTACCTGAAACTGTCACAATCCCACATATTACACCAGAAAATTAGGCGCCTAAAAACCAGAAAACCCGCACAAAGCTAATTCAAACGGCGCACAAAGCATCACCTAAACTATCCCATCCAAAAAGATCATCACCGCTCATCATCACTCCATTCACACTCCAATCCCCATCAATTTTCGAAAGCGCAAACTCGCCTTTGTTCCCCAGCAGACCAGCCAATTAATGCAACCTTTAATCGCTCTTTATTTCCAAGCTCAAATTCGCAGCTCTAACGGAACATACATACACGCACTCGCATTACGCAAGCGGACGAGCTCCGCTCGTATATACATATGTAACGCGGTGATTAGCCATTCTTTTCGCAGATGCGCGAGCGCGCGCACCAGTGAGATACGCATCGATTGCGGCACACACTGGCCAGTTGCGCGCGCCGGCTTTTTTTCTCCCGCTCGTGACGAAACGCGCGCCTGGGCCCTCGGAAACTCGATTTTCTTGAAAAGCCAGAAGGTGGTTTTATAGGCGAGCAAGCGGGAAAGGCGGATAGGTGTGCAGGGTGTATGTAGTGCGGTTGGTTTTTGGAGGATGGGTTTTAATTGTTGCGGAGAAGGTCGGTGCGCTGGTGCTTTATGATGATTGGATCGGATTTTTGCAGTTTGAGAAAATATTGGATGGTAATTAATGGCTTTTTTTCAGTGGGTTGTGTGTATGGGTGGGTGAGTGCGTTTGTTCGGTATGTACTTTATTTAATAAGGCTTATCTGATTTGCGTGCTGCATTTTTTAAAGTTATTGTTTTTGAAGCATGAAGATACGGATTTTAAAAGTGGCACTTTAGAATTTCGCGATTGCAATCTGGAGGCTAAAATTAACTGGAATGAAATTCAAGTTAATTTTAAAAATAGAATTGGAAATGTTGCGCTGTGCTTTGCATAATTACCGAGAAACTCTATTAGTAACGGCAAAAAGTACGAGAATCCCGAGGGTTTTCAATTACTTTTTTTCAGATGTTGAAAAAGTTTCGCAATCCGCTTGTTTCTGCGAGACCGAACAATGTGTCAAAGACAAGCTTAAAATGCAAATTAACTGCGTATAACGTATATAAAAAAAAATGCAGACTCCGCAGAAATATCATCTTTAATGGATCATTTTTCATTTTTACGATATTCTTCAAACCCCGTAATTAGAACACTCTGCAGTTTATGGACATATTTAGAAAAGTGCGCGCGGCCGAGCCGATCTTCAATGTTTATACGACAACTTAAACATGCTAAAACACTACGTTAAAACTAAATACCGCGTGCGTACACTGTAATAAACTTTTCGCCAGAACTAATATTAGCAATGCCGAGCGACATTGAATCATAAATCCGTCCAGCTGGACATTTAATTCTCGCTCGGAAAGCTAGATAAAACGTCAAAATACCTTTCTAATTATTTCCCGGCCGGCGTAAACATTTTCAAAAACATTTCGATCTTATACAATCCGCAAATACACGAGTAAACTAATGTAAAACCAATCAATTAAATTAATTACGGTATACCCCACATAATCAGCCGCTATTATCGCTCAAAGAATCGGCTGTTAATTACCGATTAATAAAAATCCCCAGAGTCTCGTTAACCGCTCCGCTAATTAAAACCAACTGCCGCATCACGAAGGGCATAAACCTACCTCCTCCAAAGGACCCAAGAAAAATAAAAAAAAACCACACACCGTTGCAAAATGCAACGAATCAATCCAATGACTCACAGCTCTCCATACCACCTCAAAGACGCCCACAGAGCTCGCAATTATGATATCACAGCCGCAAAAGACACTCGGCTGCTTTCCTACGCGCCGCCCGCCCGCAGCACTCCTGTATATCCTATTCCCCGCAAAAAAACGCCTCGATACGCATTCAATATCGAGAGCGCGCTGGCTTTGCCAAAGGTAAAAGTCTCGAACGCTCGCTCTCGCAAGCTGGAAAACGCCCCCCTGGCTGAGCGGCGAAAGGGTCCAGGCGCGAGGTCACGGCTCTCTGTGTGTATATATATGAGTGCGCGATAGCTCGCGAGCGGAATATAATGCAATTCCAGAATTTAGCGTGTGGGCGCCCAGCTGATTTATCGGCATCTTCGCCGTGGGGGCTGATGTGGCACTTTTCCTTCTTTTTTATATATATACCTAAGCTCAGGCTCTCCTTTTTGTTGTCGTTCGCGCAGGGCTAGCGAAGCGGCTTGTCAGCTGATTATCATCGGCTGATTATACATTTGGCTTGTTTTACTCGCCGCGCCGAGTGCGGCCCGAGATATACACACGCGCGGAGGGAGTGACATGAAATACGGCTGCGAGAGGAGCGCGCGTGTGTATGCGTATAATCAAGCGGCGTGTAGCTTGTAGTTTTCAATTATATACGCCGCGAGTTGCTTATTTTGCGGGCTGCGCCTGCAGGCGCGCGCTGCTCTTTTTTTGGGGATAGGAATGCGTTTGTGAAGGGTTAATTGATTGTAATTAAGTCCGAAGTCGCGGACGGTCCGAGGAGCGCGACTGTTTTGACAGATGGCTTTTAAGAGCGCGCTGGTGAATATTCATGGGGCGATTTTCACGCGCAGATCAAAGGGGTGGTGCCGGGGTGGGGGGGATTCGAAAAGGGGGAATTTTGATTTTTCCTTTCGAATTGCGCTGTCTTGCCGCGGGATTTATGGTTTTGAAATAAAGCGCGGCGCCGATATTGTGCCATAAATAAGCGCGGGCAGAGAAGATGCTATGGCGTTTGAATAAATTGTAGATGCATTAGCGAGTAATACATATTTATTGAAAGGCTGATTGAAATTAGATAGGCTCGGAAAAGTTATTAGAATCGGAAATTAAATCAGCGTCGTACGCTGCCGCTTCTGCGCTTTTTTTTCTCTCTTTCGGATTATTAATACGCCTCAGCTGGTGTAAATTAAAACATTATAATAGCCATATGAATGCACCGTTAGCTCGACGCTAAACCCGACGCAACATTGAAGGCTAAAATTTGATACACGCGTTAGATAATGAAGTTAACACTGCGTAAATAACGGACAGTTATAATCGTAATTGCAATTAGCGTCCGCTTATTATTTTTTCTCTCTCTCTCTCTCTCTCTCTCTCTCACACGCGCCTTTATGATTTACTGGCAAAGCCCGTGTAAAAGAAATTTATCGTTCGGCCTTCGTTTATTATGAGCGCATGCAAAGATGCTTCTAATTACGGCACCTCTCCGCCATTTTTTACGACACCCCCCCGCAACTCCC
>JAPYZA010003133.1:0-29262 GCA_030522685.1 Eupelmus azureus | reverse complement strand
ACTGTTATTTTTGTTTCAATTCAAACATTTTATAATAGTTATTTCCCGATATTTCCCATTATTTTCAGTTATTTACAAATTCGATTTTCGCTAGGGTTTAAAAAATATAATTTTTATTTATGAAAATGATAAAAAAATTTTTAATAAATAAAAAAGTTAATTATAAATAGTTTTTATAAATCGGGGTCTTAACAAATGATATTAATATAAATAATACATATGCCATAAATTAGTCAAAGTATTATGAAATATTTTTAATAAAAACAATACAAATGTAAAGTACATTAACTAATTAGCAAGTCTTATTATGCAGTTCGATCTATTTGTTTCGCGTTAAATTATTAAAAATATTATGTGAGTCTTTATTCATGAACACTTTGCTCTGGCCTTTGGTCGCCAAATTTCTATAACATCAGTGCCAGAAACAGCTAGTACTTCATTCTGATAATCAATCTAATGAAAACAAATAAAAACATTTATCAAATTAGAGTAAAAAAATAATGAAAGTAAAAGTGACAAAAGATTACAATAAGTTAGTGAAAGATGCAAACAAAATAACTAAATCTTTTCAAACTCATTCTCACTTACACTTGCTATTTCGCCATTTGCATATTGGAGAGATGTCAGTTTTTGTGGAGGATCTGTGGGACTTGATATTTGCACAGTTCTGTCCAAGGAACTTGTTATTAAGCACCCAGCATCGACATAAACACCTGTAATATTCTTTTCATGTCCAGTCTTGTAACTCCTAACAGGCTCAAAATCTTGTTTTGGATCTAAAACGTGAAGCTTTGCGCTACTATCACCAACATATACAATATCGTTCTGCATACACATACTCATCGGAAATGACTCTTTTGAAAGCTATAAAATTATAATATTTAATCACAATTTACTTTTATCCACAAAACGTAACATTCTGAATAAAATTAATTGACATTTAATTACCGTTATTGATTTCATGTTTCGTCCTGCCCTTTGGTCCCATACATTCACAGTCTTATCTTCACTTGCAGAAAGAATATAATTTGAATTCATTGCTAATCTTATAACAGCTCGTTGATGAGGTTGATATTTTACAATTGGACTGTGACCAGATCGAGAATCAAAAACCAAAACACTTTTGCAATAAGAACCTGTTGCAAAGAGCGTTAATTCTGGACATGAAGTAACACATAATAAAGCACCAAGAACAATCCTGAAAAATTAAATTCTATTCAGAGAATTATATAATATTCAATAAAAGTTTTATACTTTTTATAATACATAACTAAATGCAAAAACAAGTCTGTAATTATAAAATTATATAAATTTATAAAATTAAACTTGTTTTAGCTTTTTGTCAAGGAGCCTACTGCAACGCTATAGTTAATTACATTTCATATTTTGTTAAAGGTATTAATCCAGTGTTAGTCATTGACCATGCTTTAATTGATCTGTCCCAACTACAACTGTATATTGTGTCATGTATAGCTGTCAAATCCCAAATCCATCCTTCATGGGCATCACTAACTGATACAGATTTGTGAGCTCCGCATTCTTCTTCTGCCAAATGACATAGAACCAAAGAACGATCTCTTCCACCAGATATACATATTGTTCCACCCTGTTAAATAATTATAAGAAAGTGTATTTACAATAATTTTAAGTATTTTTATTATTAAAATTGTTGAATAATATTTACATGCATTAACAAAAGACCATCGATTGTACTGTAATGGATATTATTCAACCATATTTTTTCCATCGAATTTGGATTCTTCCACAACTTTGTTTGCCTTTCGATTGCAACACATGATAATTTCCAAAATAATTCACCTTCCACAACTAAAAATTATTGTATGTATCAAATACTGCTTTACTTAATTCTATGTGAGACATTTGCACCACTGTTATATTAATTAATTGTTAATGTATGAAATAAGTATTACATATCTAATAATAAATTCAAGAAAATTTTTAATAAATAAGTGAATTAAATGAAAATTGTTTTTAGGATAAACATACATGAACTTGAATAAGTTTCAGAATAAAATTAATATAAAATTGAAATAAAAGAAAATTTAATGAATATGATAAATTAATTAAAGTGTAATATACATATTAATCAATAAAAAACTTGTCTGAACTAACCAGAAGGTAAAGTAGGATAGATGACATTTGGCCAAATTTGACTAATTCTCACTTTCCATATAGAATCGTCATTAAGAATGTTATAGAATTGCTTGCATGTTAAGCTCAGACCATGAACTAAAGATGATGCATCCAGAAATGAACAGATGTGCAGGAATACCTATAAACATTATTTTTATTTTAATACCAAGTAAACAGTATTGATAATGTTAATGTTTAATCTAGTATTTTCTTAATTTCGCCTATACAATTAAAAATGGAACTAAGAAAAAATAAATAAAAATAATTTCTATTTCTTTCATATAATCGTTAAGTTTGATGTAGTATCAATGCAAAGTCAAGCTAAGCAATTATTAATAAATAATAAAAACGCTCTTTCCAACCGTTAAAATTGTCAACAAAACAAGTCAACAAACCTCATATTAATAACAAGGAAAGAAAAGGCTTCGCATGCAATAACAGCGCGCTTCGATCTTCGGGCACTTTAAAAATGGCGTCCAACAGCTGATCAAACGTCAGCTCAAAACAGAGGAAAGCGGCCGTCTATTTTTGGTAATTTCGCGGGTATAATTAACCTCGACACACTAAAGCCTCTCCCCCTCTCGTTTCCACCGTCTCCGATAACCGACGCGTTTGCATAACCAACTAATTAGCAACTTTGTAATTCGCCAGCGAAATCCAGAGCAAGCCAGACTTTATCCGAAAAAGCAAAACACACCAGGCTGCTCGCTCCAAACAAAGAGTATAGGAGACAGAAAAAAAAATGTCGCGAGTGTATCTACTTATACAGATAGTCTATAGACTCACTTCAACTGGGAGATCGAGTAGATTGAGTGGCTGCTCCTCCGGGCCATTCCCAGCGCCGTCCGGAGCCGCCAGCTCTTCGCCGGACATCGTGGGTGCCGTGATGCTGGAATCTACGTTTCCTCGCCGTACCCGCGCCTATCATTCGATATATAGGGCAGCTCTCTTTTCCTTCTTCCTCTCTCTTTAAATTTCCTTCTCTATATCCCAGCCTTCAAACTCTCCTCTCCCAAGCGTCGCCTGCAACTGGCCGATCCACGCGCGCGCCGCTTACCTAGTACACACAGCCCGGAGCGTGTGCGCCTATTGTTGCTTCTGTCGGCCGGGCCAGACGCACTGGAGCACGCGCGGCGGCATGACTCAACAGCCGCGGCGCGCGCGGGCACGATTTATTTTCTCCTTTTCCCTTCCCTTTTCAGCACAAGGCGATAGTATGCCTATGCTGCAGCTGCGCCAGGCTGCGGCCGCGACTGCGACGACGCATCGGTGAGCTGGCTGATGTGTCTGCTGCAGCCTCAGGGCCGGCGACCTGCGCGCGGATCGCCTTGGCGGTCCTTCCTTGCTACGATGGTTTGGTTGGTCGGATAAGGTCCTTTGGCTTTTTTCTTTTTGGGTTTGGTGCGCGGCTGAGACGCGGGCCGATTGTTTCTTTTTTTCTTGGCGCTCGATGATTTGAGCTGCCTGGATTTATGTCTAGTTTGTGTAGATGAGTAGTTTTCTCTTTTGAGAAAGTTCTTGACACTTTGCTCTAAACAGTGTGTACTTGTAGAAATGAACTCGTTCTAAATTTAAGATCGATTCGCCGACTGCCTTTTTAGATATATCCATTAAAATTTTTTTCATTTTTAGACTTTTTAGATTGCCGTATGTATATCACTATACGCAAAACAAAATTTGATCGAATATAGCTCGGAAATTATATGGTAAATTTACAAATTTAGCGTGAATGTTTATTTATAATAAAATTTATTTATTTATTTATAATAACGTTTATATACGTTTATATAAAGTTTGAATTATTTTTTAACATAGTAAATATTTCATAAATTTAAGAAATAAAACTTTAAGAAAAAAATTTCAGACGATTTAAATGTAGCTTTTCTCATAGTACTTAGATATTTTAAAATTAAAAAAATATATATAAGCTTTTCAACACGTGCATGAAAAAAAACCCTTTTTCTTGGTAAAAAAAGCAGTGTGTAACAAGAAAGGAAGTGGCTTTTTCAAACTCGGATGATGTTTGATGGAGCACTCGCGTCCATCTCAGGCGCCTTAAACACCCTCGACTTCCACTCGTGCTGAAACATTATCCTGGCTAAAAAAATTCCAATTTTCGTCCATATAGGAGAAGTATAGTTGCACAATATACTACTTATTGAAAAGGGTCGAAAAAAATATACATTTCATTGTAAAATAATAAACTTTATATTTCAAATATCATGTAACATCTTATAACAGTTTGTAAAGTAGCTTGAACATTCAAGCTCATATATCCATTTTGCATTATATTTGGAATAATTTTTTTTTTAGATATTTGACTCATAGTCACACTTTGCAGTGTTTTTCAGAGACAAATATTTATCACATTTGCAGTATCTAAAATAGTTTTATAAACATCACCTAGATTTACACTGATTGCTTGCAATGTATTACAATTATGTACATATATATAGTACAATGTCATGACTGTTATTTTAATCTTTATAACTGGTGTTTGCCAAATAATGAAAAACTTTTTAAGTACAAACGAAATCTAATACAATAATAAAATGTGCGATTTTGTAATACACTCATGTACACCCAACTATTCTTTTTACTAACATAATTCAATTCATACATTTACAGCTTTACTAATCACAAGTATAAAATTAATTCAAGTACATGTTTATACAATGTTATAAGAAATTATTGCATACTTAATAATATTTAATTTTCATGAATTCAATAAAGTTTCTGTACATTGAAAGATTAAAATTTTGTTGATATTTCACGAATGCATGATTTAAACAGAGCCATCTTAAAATTTTATAATAGTAACTGTGACCTGTTATTTTCAATAAATATACATTAAAACAATATCATACATTTTTATAACACAAAAGAATATCAATTTCGATATTGAAATCAATGTCTTCTTTATATTAATAATAATTTTTACACATTTTAATGTGTCAAAAAATATTGTATGCAACTCGAACGTAAGTCTCGTACGTAATTTTATACGTAAAATTGGCTTTTACGCATTTGATAGAAAATGTACTATTTTAAAATGAACCTGTTACAATATAAAGAAAATTTTCATACAAAAGAAACAGATAACAACTGATAAACAAATAATCAATCTTCTATAACACTGCATGCTGTATACTCTTGGAATACATTAGTGTAATTAATAAGGATAAATGATAGTATTGCACCGCATGCAGAGCCTGCTTGCATAGTTATCCCCACGTAAAAAAGTGTTTCTTCAGACTTTCTTCTGAATACTGACGTAATTATTAATTTAACGTAAGAAATGAGACCCACTAACAATATCCATGATAAGATTACTGCAATATCACCAAACCTGGAATTTTTAAATGGTGGATTTGGCGAAACCAATGCAAGGTATATAACATAGCCACTTGCAACGAATATCACGACAGACAGCCAATTGATTATCTTTCTGCTACGTGGGAGAAACCACAATGCTAAAAGACAGGCAGTGGGATTGGCAATTTGCGAGAAAGTCGCGCTCAAATGATATGTCATGTTTCCGTATGATAAACAGGAATAAGGTTGAAGACCAGGAAGAAATCCGTTGGCTAATAGGCAAATCACGCTTAAAAGAAAGTATAAATGTATATACTTCAATGATAGTTGATCGTTATGTTTTGTGTAATTTATATTACAAATTTGTCCAACATCAGTCTTCTTATAATTGTCTACACAAACATGTCTTTCAATTTCATGATTTTCAAACATTATATTCTCAGATAATACTGACATTTGTCTCTGACAGTGACAACTTTCAGTTTCGTTGCTGGAAGAATTATTGTCTGCTAGTTGAGAAGTTTTTTCTTTCTTAATATAAGAGAGATTTTCCAACAGAAAAAATGCTACTAAAGATAAAACTAAGCACACAAAAATAAATAAGAAATAATATCGAGATGAAAATCTTGAAAAAGTAGTATTTAATATTTGAGTACCATTTATACTACTGTTACATTTAGAACTTTCATCAATACCTTGTATGAGAGCAACAATACTTGGTATGACTCCGCTTAAACCTTCTCCAATAAAATAAGACACTAGATAGACTTCTTTGAAACTTCTGAGGTATGGCATGAACAAAACTGAACTAGTGCAACTGACAACTGCAGTAAAAAATGTTAACACAAGCAAGGATGTACTATATTCTCTATTACCAATGTAAGATGTCTTATCATAGAGAAATGCCAAGAGTCCCATTACTAAAGAGCCGAATCCAAGCATTCCTAAGATACAATGTGATTCATTGAATCGATATGAAAATTTGTGTAATAAACTATATATTAAAGGTACAATGTTTGCTGCTTGAATAGCCACTACTAAATATGCTGCCAATCCCCAACTTTCAGGTAAAGAATTAACAAGCAATGGAAGCTGTATGAAAATACCATTGACTCCAATCCAAGCAGAGCTTCCAAAAATCATAATTAGTATGTGCACAAATGTAGAAGGCTTCATGTACCACTTTTGATTAATTTCTGATGTAGATATCTGTTTCGTTTTTGCCATTTCTGCATTTTGATCCATTAATTTTTCTACCTCACAGCAGTTTCTGCAAATGTAAATTAAAAAAAAACATTAATTAATTGATGAATTAAAATAGTATTATCACTTTTAACATTAAAATTAATTTAATTGTATTTTGATTAAAAATTTTATTTTTTAAAGTTTAAAAATAATGTTTTAATTGGATGTTTAGTTTTAATTTATTTAAAACGTGCAATCTATGTAAAAAGTTATAAACAATTTGTACTTAATTGGGTGCATCACGTGATTGTAAAAATATGAAAAAAAAGCAATGTGCACCTTTACTTTAAACTAAAAAAAAGGTGATTTCTATTAGATTAGAATTAAAAGAATCCCTTTTGAATTTACTTCTTTTAAATGTTTATATTAGTTTAAATTAAACACTGCATTCAACTTGATTAGAAATCTTGACAATCTTATCTTATGTATACTTTGTTATATAAAGTAGTGAAGAGAATATTTGCCAGAATAATTAAAATCTTAATAGAAATATTAATTTTGTAAAAAAAAAAGATAATTATAAAACTTTGAAAAAAATAAGAACAAACTCTTTTTTAATTAGTGTGTCAGAGCGAGTCTGGTGAAAAACTAAATGCTTTTTTTATCATTTCCATTTCATAAAAAGAACAAACAATTTCGAATTGATAAAAGAAATATCAGCAGAATAACTTACGTTAACAATATGCTGTGCCTGCTGGCGGGAATACCGCAAAGTTCGTCAGCCAGTTTCTCCATTTTTTCCTCCTCCTCAGTCCCTGACATTTTCTTGTTTATACAGGTGATTAGAGACTCAACAAAATCCAAATTAAACAATAAGAATTATCTTCAGCGATGACATGCCGACTGAGCCGCGCATTTGCGCTGTTGTGAGAGGCACTTCATGACGAGATAAGTGAAATATGTGTATTTAAATTACGACCATTAGTTGGACTTTTGTTGTGAGCTTGAATGCAAGAGTCGTGAGTACAGTGTACACAGCGAGCAGAGCCTCCACTTTATAGCCGCAGTTTGTTTTATTGACGACTGTCTCATATAAGTAAAATCTCGTTCTCCTTCGCGATGATTTCACGTACATCGTGAGAGCGTGGCCAGTGCGAAATGATCGTACTATCTTATCGTGATATTGCACTTACTTAAAAAAAATCCATCTTCGATTTATGCTTAAGTACATTTTTTTTTAAAGCTCCTACCAGGAAGCATGTGCAGGCCTTATATAACAAAAGTATTATCACTAAAAACGAGCAAACTACAGTGTACAAGTGAGATAGTTATGTAAAACGAGTTTGAGGTAATCTGGAAAACTGTAATTTGCAGTGTGACTAATTTCTTTTGTAGTTCGCTTGACGACGTAGGAACATTAATTAAGATTTTAGATGATGCACAAAAGTGTTATTGCAATTTAAGGAAAGTACAAAGGCTTACCTTTGTGACTAAAAAATTTAAGCAAACAAATAATAAGTAAAAATTAAAATAAAAAATTAAACTTATAGTGAGTTTAAAAGATTATTTAGATTTACAATATGTTTGAATAAATTAAACATTGAAGAAAATTAATAAATAATTATTATATATATCTGGATGAATATTGCAAGCAGAAAGTAAGTTTAATGAAAACTTTTGTTAAAAACTTTTAACTTTCAAGTCTTTTATGGCATAAGTCTTATGTCAGTATTTAATTTTAATTTTTTGTATCATTTGTTGTTGCGTTTTTTTTTTAATTTACAATATTTCTAAATCTGTATTGATTTGAAAATTTAACTGAAATTAGAAATGTAAAAATTGCATTAGACAAATTAATGTCAGAAATAAAAGTTGGTAAAAATGTTAGTGACCAGTTAAAGCACTACAAGGGGAATATGATTGAAATATTTTTGTATGATTCACTAGAACAAAAGTTGTAATTGCTCCAACCATAGAGCCTAATTGTGTTGCAACTCCAGTATAATATAAGCCTCTACCCGGATCTGGCCGGAACAAAGTAGTTATTCCCATTTTTATAAACCCACTAAGACCAAAAACTAAAATCCACAGCACTACTATTAGAAACACTCCAAACCAGGAATCTTGTAATGGTGGTGCAGGTGATTGCACTGCAAAGGAGAAAACAACTAAAGAAAGCCCTAAAACAATTGCCATTAGAACTGATAACAATTTGACCTTTGGGTTTTGAATAAAGAAACCTGAGCACATTGCTAAAGGCTGAGCCATAGATGCCAAGGTCACTGTTAAGTGATAAGCCACATTACCATACGGTAAGCAAGAATATGATTGAATACTTGGTAGAATACCATTATTTAATAGACAGACTACAGCCATCATAGCCAATAAATAGATATAAGTCTGTTTTGACATTGTCCAACCAGATGTAGTTTTATAACTTGGTGGAGCATTCATGTCAGTGGGTAAAGTTTCAGTACTGGCTGGTAGTTTTACTCTTTCTCCTCTTGCCACTTTGAATTTATTCAAACATACAAATGACAAAAAGCTCAAAAATAGTAAACTACCTAGGAAAATAAAAAACGTTCTTGTCGAGAATCTAGGATCTTGATAGTGGGTTTCATATTTGATTTCAGAACCTGGTTTTGTTACATTAACACATTGTGGGTTGCCCCCAACACCTTGCATTAAAGCTACAATACTTGGTAAAAATCCACTTAGTCCTTCTCCCACCAAATAAGAAACTAAATAGATTTCTCTATAGTTTCTCATGTATGGCATAAAAAGAACTGAACTTGTACACCCGACAAACGAGGAAATAAACATTAAGCTTAATAGAGCTGTTGAATGTTCATTACCAAAAACTACAGAAGTTTTATCAAATACAAAAGCTAAAATGTAAATTGACAGAGCTCCAGCACCGAGTAAACTATATATCGTATAATGATCCCTTGCACATGCTAAGTATCTGTAAAACAAAAACAAGCATTAAAATTGAAATAAATTTTGATAATTTGTAAAGAAAACACATAAATAGCTTTTCATAGCAAGAAACTTACTTTACACACAATGTATACAAAATAGGTCCTAAATTTGCGAACTGCACAATCAACACCATATGAGCAGGAAGACTCCAACCTTCTGGGGCATAATTAACTAGGAGTGGAAGTTGAACATAAATGCCATTGACACCGACCCAGGATCCAACTCCGAACAGGACAGCCAAAATGTCCACAATGACCTTTCGATTGCTTAACTTTTGCGTAAGCATTTTATCACACATAATCTATTAAGGCCTTTGGAATTTTCTAAATTGACTACAATCAACTGTAATCTCTAGTCTCGAGACTTACGTAACTTGAGATACTCTGGAGAGCTCGATGTCTTTAAAACAATCAAACAATAGTACCATTAACTCTTTCTCAAATTTAAAAATTAATACTATTCCAATCAACGCTCCATACTCACATAGACATACGGGTTTCTAAAATTTTCCTTTGCGCCTCATCACGCTGCGTGTATCTCTCTCATTAAACTCTTGGCCGGCAAGAAACATTCGCAGAATCCTCCCGCGTCATGTAAGGCAGGTATGACGAAACCCTAAGCGAACTCTTCTAGACTATCTGTCGTCTGCGTCAACGCGAATACACCCGCAACGATCTCAATACTTCCCCGAACGATGTCAAGTTGCGTTAGGCCAGCACGGTCAAGGTAAAGTAAACACTTTCTTTAGGCGAAAAGTGAAAGCGCTCGAGGAGATAACCTTTCCTTTCCCCCGCTCTTCTTTATAAAAAACCGCGGGCGGACTCGTCGGCTCTCGACTGTGAATCTGCACTGTCTCTGCGAGCGTTTAATATAGGTAACCTAAACGAGCGAGCAGACGCTGGCTATTATCGCGCTCATCGCCGTCCGCGACTCTGCTGGTAGGGACTGCGCTACGTTATCGTTCTGGCACGTGCGCGCGCCGAACTGCTGCCGACGTTCTCCCTGCCTTGTCTGCGCGTGCGCGCCACTTGAACTTCGAATTTCGTTGACGAGAGTGTGTGTGTAACAGTGTAAGTGTGTTTTTGATGGAAAGGAGACGTGTGGACGGGTGAGGCGATTGCGATCGGTTTGCCAGCTGGAGGATTGATAAAAATTGATCAGCTGCTTTGCTGGAGAGTTGATATTGGGATGATTCGCTGAGTCGAACTTATATTGTTTCCCATGGATGGTTTTACTGTAACGATCGCGATGACGCAATGGACGCTTGGGTATTAAGAAACGAGGTCATCGTGCGTCGCGGAGTTTAGAAGTTCTTTTCATATTTTTATTTATTTCTAAACAAGTAGACATTTATAAATGTTTGCCTACTGCAACAAATGTTTGCGCAGGATAGAAAAAAAAGAATAAAGCGAGTCTTGCTGAATAATTGATAATGTGTGTTCTGTAAATGTAGAAACTGTTTGATAAATGTATATTGCAATGTAATGGACTTTTGAAGTAAAGAAACATATTTATTGCTTTCGCTAGCTCGTTGAAATTCTATTCCAGCGTTCAAGGCTGTTGACACGCATTGAAATTCGAATCGCAATATACTTACCGTTAGCGAGTCTTGAGGTTCAACGTTTGGACTTTAGAATCTACGTACACATAATGCATAGTGCGCGATCTAATCGTGAAATAGCGTTGCAGTAATTGATGTCGTAATGCGATCAGATAGTTAAGTATGCGCTAGAAATAATATTATATATTTTAGCTCTTATTTAAGAGCTTGAATTTGTGCCTTTGACGATGGTTTTTTAATAAATATATTTTTTTAAGTAAAATAAATTTAATAGTGAAACTTTATTATTTATTATTGAAAGTTAAATTCATTATTTAGACTCTTTTTATTAATAGAAAACACTTCAAAATATAAATTTCCAAATGTTGCACTAAACACGATGAGTCGGCAAAACGCGGCTTAAAACTCAACTCTATCTTATCGTGCGAAATAAAGTCTTACATTCACAAACGAATCCACAGTGCATTGCTTATTACCGAACAAACCGACTCTTACAAATTAAAAAGGCAATAAAAAAAAACTAATAACCCTCTTAAAACTAATAACCATCAGAACATTTCGCGGAAAGCTGACATAAAAAATTGCCTCGTCATGCTGACGCGATCCGCCTTTTCTCGCTTCTTCTCCGTTCTGTTAACAATTAAACCAATAAAAGATGTCTCTTCAATCGCTCGCATCCCAGCTAGAAACATCAGAGTGTGCCAAGAGCAAAAGCAAATTCATATACAGAGTATGCGTATAAGCTCACGCGAGAGCGATTACCGCGAGCTATATACCTACATATATACTATTATCGATTCTTCGATGTGTATATAGGTGAATACGAGGAGCTAGTGTAGCCGAGTGCGCGACTGCGATTAATCATGTTTCGAACGCATTATACGTTGACTGTACGCTGTGTAAATCTCTTATGGTTTCAATTAAGAGGAGGCCCTCTGACCGCTCGTGGGATAAGTCCGCGCGATATTGTCTTACTTATCAGCGCTCGGCAAGCTCTCTCAAAAAAATAATTATAAACTAACAGCCGCAATATAGTTTCATTTATTTTCGTATAAGGAAATAGAATTAGAATTCGTCGGAGAGCCGTAAAGTAAGCCACCGCGCGGTCAATTGGACATTAGCGAGCTTGCGGCTGAGCTTGCGGCCTAGAATGCGCGAAAGCTCGCGCGCTCGAATTATATCCGGCCGCGATGCGGGCGCGTTTCCTATGCACTTTCGACAAAAATTTTAGGTGATTAGAGTTGAGAGTACATGTACGTACATAGGTGTAGGAAAGGTTGAAGTGAGCCGCCGGCAGCGGTAATTTTTAGGTTTTTTTTTGCGGGTAATTGTTTGGCTTTGTTTCAATTAAGATTTTTGAATATTTTACGGGAATTGTTAATTACTGAGAAACTCGGTAGCTACTTGCTCTGCGAGATAACGAATGGAATTCAGACGCTTGAAGATTGCAACTTTATTTAACAATGTAGATGACTATCAGTAGATAATACCGAGCACGGTAAGACCCGTCTACTTGAATGACCGATATTACACGGATGCTAAAAACAAATACTTATGTATTATCAAACTTTCTCAACAAGCCATTAACAATCGCTAAAAAATGAAAAAAGCATTTTGTTCTCCCAATCTCCGCTGCAATCAATAATTTCCTTTCCAATTCACATCATCCAATTCACCTCCCCGGCAAATAAACCAATCGAGAAAACCCTCGATATATGCGGGCTCATGAATGAAAAAGCACTTTTCAGCGCGCGCTCTCAAAACTCGTATCAAACTCTCTAAAAAGCTCCCCCCTCGACATTCCCGATTAACCAGCCGGCCAATAAAGCGAGCGTACAAATCATCCGCAAGCCATCGCCTATCGTCGAATTTCTAATTTCGCCGTCAAACGACGCGACGATAACTTTTCCAATCGTTAAGGGATGCGCGCGCGGTGAACTTCTTCCACTTCTCGACTGGAAACAAAGGCGAGAAGAACGTCTTTTCTCACAAAAGTTATTTTCTTCTCCCCGGGGCGCGCTGCTGCTCGGCTGCGGCCTTATTTGAATTCAGCGGCTGGGGAGAGGAGAGAGGATGTGTTGATTTTTTTTCTTTCTTTTATTGGATATTGGCAGAATTGTTTTTGTCTTGATGTGTTTTTTTCTTTGCTTGGTTTGGTTACCTTTTACATTGTAGATTCTTTCTGTATTTAAAAAAATATACAAATTTTAAACGATAAAGTAAAAAAGTGAATAAAAATAATGAGAATTAATAGTGTATTTTAATAATTGAAAAACGTGGAGGCAAAAGTAAAAGTAAATATAAAAAATAAATCTAAGGTATAGGGTAATGAAAATCAACGCACAGTTTTTGAATATAGCAAGAACTTTATAAAAGACGAGGCAGACTCACAGATGGTTTACAAGTATAATAATTTAATTAGTACACAATGTCTCAAAACTCACGAGGGAGACGCATTACGCTTGTTAAATTACTTAAGTGTTCATGTTAGTGTCATGAGTGTGTATACATACGTAATGTGCTGTATGTCCCATTTTGTGTATACTTTTTTTTTGTTTTATTAATTACATCAAGAAAATTTATTTTTATACACGAATAAAGGGAAAACAAACGATTAGAAATTCGAAAGTTTAATGGTGCTTAAATTCTTTTATAGTTGAAAAGCCCGAAGAGAAATTAAAAAAGAGACGTGCGTTTTAATTATGGACACAGTTCCATCGATCTTGCGATCGTGAGTGCTAAAAAATTTTGAAACTTTTTCTTTCATTCTTTCGATCGTTTGATAATATGTACTTTTCAAGCGTAAAAAGGCGCCTGCATAAAGCGGATTCTCATATAAACGTCGGAAATTTCGATGAAAATTCATGATTACACGAATTCTTGTTGACATCAATTCATGTCTCTCTAGAAATTATTCGTGAAACAATAATGACGTGAATATACCTTTTTTATTTATTTTGACCGGCAATTCCTAATTTTAATCTTAAAATTATGCGAAATTGACGCTTTTTGCTGTAAGTTGACTCAATTTTTTTCTTCTTCTATCATTTACCCTGTAGTATAAGTCTATATTTTTTTAATCTTGAAAAATTTTGAATTAAACGAGCGATTCTCCGAGATTGAATCATATGCTGCAATTTAATATTTCCCCCTTTTTTTAAAATTTAAAACTAAAACTCGGCATTCGACTGTTTTAATTGGACCCATTATTATGTTACATGAGCAGAAGTGAAAGTAAAAGTGGTCCCTGTCACTCATTATGCGAATCGAATTCACCGTTTGGAATTTATAATGAGGTATGAAAAGTCGAGAAGAATAACTAATTTTTATAATGTTGGTTAGCATTTCAATGAGGGCTCAAGATATGCTTTTTATGAAAACTTTGACGTGCTTTTAATTGATCATTAAATATCTCATAGTGATATGTAGAAATTTTTTTTAATTACATTAAGATAATAATAAATTTTATAAATAGCAGAGTTTAAATTCGATATCGGTATTTGTTTGAAAAAATAACGATTAAACAATCTTAATAATTAAAATAGCCTTTGTCATGCACTCTAAAAAATTGAGTAAAAACATTTTCCAGCAAGTCATGCAGCGTAGGTGAAGATAAGAACGCTGCATAAATTTTTCGTCTAAAAAGCAAAAAGTAAAAAAAGTTCTGCAGCTTGAAAAATTTGATTTTCAAATTTCGCTCGACATTCATCGTACCCTCTATAAACTTAAAAGTACGTATAGCCTGTTATCTTACAAGGAAAAATTTCCGCCAATTTGCTCGGCATCGTTAAAAACGGAGAAATTTCAAAAGTCCTATTATATCAGTAAAATACTATTCCAATCGAGAAATCTCACTAAAAATATCATTAAAAATTTTCTTTTCTTTATTTTCAGCTTTGCTCGAATGAAATCCGAACTGAGCCGGACCACGCCTAGAATGGTGTATATATATAAGTCCGATGTGGCCGATCGTAATTCCGCGCCCGGCTTTTCTTTGTTACCAGCTTGTATACGCGGCGAAATCTCGGAGAATGACTCGCGCGTCAGCGTTAAAACAGCGACGCGAAAGTCCCGTTAATTTATACCTTCGGATTTTACGACGCGCCCGCTATCGTGGAAACTACTTAAAATCCCCCGCCGAATTCGTCTAATCAACGAGATCCTGGCTTTTCCTCTATCGTTGGCTCTCGGTTTTCTGTTTGTTCGCAGCACAGAGTGACATGAATTTTCTCTTTTCCTTCTTCCCTATATTTACGGCATATTTACGCTTCAATTTTCTTGATCTGATAAATTTTTAATTGGCGAATTTCACGCGCGTCAAGCTTTTTTACTATGCCCGAACGTGCGCTAAAATTTTTAGCTTCGCATGATAAATGCCGGGTACTTAGTTTCATTTGTATTATTTCGGTTTTACCCCGACTCATAATAAAATAATCTTTATACCATGTCACGCGAAACAAATATTCTTCGTTCTATTGCACTGAATTTCTTGTATTTTCGCGAACGACGGAAGCAGAAATTTGATAAGTGGTGCACATACTTAAAAGCAAAACGCACGCTTTTATTCAGCTTCAAGAACAATGCAGTGACGAACCGCGCTTGCTATTTTTTAAAATTAGAAATACACTTAGGACCGCAAAAAAAGCAGTGATTCTACGTTTCTATAATTTTGCTGACGAGTAGGCGAGTTAGATTTTTTTAATAATAGAAATCGCACAAGCGTGCCGAATCAAAAGACGCGCGTCGCATGTCTCTTTTAGTATAATAATAACAATGAACAATAAGAAGACAACAATGAGAATATGCGATTGTCAGTGCTGTGTGTGAGTGTGTAATGCGCCGTATAGCGTCGCGTGCGTATTCGAGAATTACAAATTTCTTTGGCCAACTCGAATTGAGTTTTTTTTTATTCTTGATTGAGAACGCGAGGATCGAGATGGCTATTGATTTTAGTTCTGAAAGTGTCGATTTTTATTAAATTAATTTAAATTAAAGTTAAATCTAGGAAGCATTAATTTTTACACTTTCTTCAGCTTTCAAAATGCCGAGGCCAATTTTTGTAATAAACAATAGATCGAAATAATATTTTATTCATTATTCCGATCACCATATGTAAAAAAAACAACACTTTTTTCAAATCTTAAATAGTTAATTAAGAAATAGTAGTAAACAGTTTCAGCATAAAAATCACTAACATCAATCATTAATCCTTTTCTTATACTATGTGTATATATATATTTTTTTTCAATTCTCACAATTAGCCAAAAAGGTGCTCGCGAATAAACATTGACCTTACGTATTTGCACAATGCCAGAATGAGAAAGTCGATGAGAAATAAATAAATAAAAGATTATACAAAAGTTATCGATTCTCTTGCTTTATAGCAGCGCACAACGCAAATTAGCCATTTCCTTGATCGGACAATAAGGAAAGAATTAAAAGTTACATACCCATACAAATGTATAACGCTTGGGCGCGTATTTAATGTGGATTGTACAAGCGGACGCGCGCGATCGCGTCGATATTTTAGTATAATTACGATTATGAGAATACGGTATATAATGGTTCTTTAAAAGAGCTCTATTCCAAAATTGACGTGCAGGTGTAAAAATATTAATTATTATAAAATGTTATCGTGATATCAATCTCTGTCGAGGATAATTAAAAGTTTATTTTATAATTTGCGTAATGGTAGATAGATGTATATATATTTTTTTTTGGCCCTTATATAACATTTTTTTTCAAAATTTTTCGCAAGAGAGCTCTTTTTAAAGAAACTCCAGTATACACGTAGCTTAAACTTTGCTCGCAAACATTGTAGAACTTAAGCGCGTATGCATTCGCCTCGAGAGTGTATAATGATGCGGTAAACCGCGATAAATCAGTTGTCTGATGCGCATACATATGTGTATATCATATTGAGACGTATCGGTATAATATTGGTACAATATTGGTATCTCCTGTGCGTACCTTGCAGTATTTATACATAGAAAAACTTAGTTAATAATCAACGTATTTATATATATAGCACAGCTGATATATGAAAAAATATTAAAAATATACTTATAAACAGCTGAAGTTGAATAGATCTCGTTCATTGGGATTTTTCTGGATTATATATTCTCTTATGTCGCAGCTTAAACTTTTTAACTTTCAATAATAGCACACGTACAGCAAATATATACTTGTAAAATTCAATCAGACAGGAATTTAAAAAAATGTATTTTAAAATATATTATTTCGGATAGTTTCGCTCTATACTTATATTTCTTCTTCTAACATCGACTATATACTTTTTTTAATATTTGCTATTGAATATTATTTAAACTTTTTCTGACATTCTTATCAGAATATAAATTATATATAAACATTAATGAATGGAAAAACCAGTTTGTAATAAATATATATATGTATATCTTTTTCAGAGATGCAAATAAATAAATTTTCATCTTGTTATATATTTTTTTTTCTTTTTTGTACAAACATGTGCGAAGTTCTTATACATGATTCGTCGAAAACAATGAGAGACGAATGCAAACGACGATTATTCCGCTCGCGAATTATTCATTTTTTTTTCATTTTTCGGTACAGTTATATACAAAGTATGTATACAGCTTCGCCACGCATAAAAGACAATTTTTTCGCAAGTCGCAGGACTCGTATAATTATGCAAATTCGATATCTCGTGACGGTATTTTAAATATCTCCAAACTTATTTCGAGGAATCAAATGTATATTCTTCGGTCTTGCAAAAAGATGGCACATTTAATTCTTAAAGATCGTTTACATCAAATTGCAATGAAATTGTTTAAGGAAGAGAACACATTTCTATTTGAGACTAATGAATTGTATACTTGCCCAGAATTACCTTCTCTTTATCCCATTTATGCACTTATTCAAAGTAAATCGGTAATAGGTATGAAACTTAGAGAAAAAGTTTCAATTACCGCATCTAAGCAATTTGATATTTTGAAAAATTATCGACATCCATCGCCCCGAGAAAGTGAAAAATGTCCAAATCAGCCAATACCCCAACTTGACAATTAGCATAATAAGAAAGTCATAAAACTCGAAGACAAAGTCCTGCTTTAAGAAACTTTTCATACCCAAGCACAACAGCCACATTACAAACATTACGAAGAAAAATCTCGTAACCGTTTAATCGCAGAACGAGAGCCAACCGAACGCAGACAGATAGCGAATCATCGATCGAATCAGACCCTGCGTGCACCCATGAATCTGTGTACGTGTAAGTGTATACAAGTGTATGTGTATGCGGTTGCTCTCGGTCAGGTCTCGCGGCATATATACACAGTCGCGCAGGGCTCGCGGTATTTAGTCGGGCGAGCTCGATCGATATACGCGCGGCCGCCTCGGCTCTTTCATCTGTATATACAGCGTGTATATATACCGATAAGAGAGCCGGCTTTCGTTATAATTTCGCACAATCACTGTCAAAAATCGACGGATTTTCAGACTCGGTTGGTTATCGGCTCTTCGTATCTCTCGGAGCTGCGATAACGAGCTGCGCGGGCGCGTGTTAAATAATGTTGGCTTTATCTGGAATTCCTTTTCTTGACGAATGCGTACAATCAGTGTTATACGTGAATTCGGTTAAATATGCACGATTTCTAGACTTAAACAATGCCGGCATTGATTATTATGCATAAACTTTTAATAAACTTGGAAGATTAATCGATCGTTTATAACGACGGAAAACATGCTTTATTTTTGCTTTCTCCCTTGCGATAAAAATATAATATCGATGTTTATCATTCTCTCGCTCTCTTTTTCTCGCTTTCCTTTCAATATAGCTAAATTCTCGCCCGTCGCTCCCAGCAACTTAACTTAACCCCTCGTACACATGCGTTCAGTGAAACAAGTGCAGGAAATCGTAGAAAACTCCTTAAGAATTTTACAATATGCCGCGGAATATATGTATATATAATTACGAGTGTACCAAGTGCCTTTTGAAAAAACTCTTATCATTGATAAGTGTATATTTTTCTCATAGATTTTTTTTTCTTTCCTATCAATTATTACAATAATTGGATATGCATTTACAACGAACCTTCGAAGTTAGTTTTGTTTCTGCGAAACATGAGATTTAAATTTTTACAAATCACACCGATGCCGATTTGTTAAAAGAAATTTAGATACATACAGCAACGTCAACTCAGGCAGTATGATATGAATTGAATTAGTATTATCGAAATCGTTCATCACCAACAAAAATACACCGTATACTCTTAAACGACAAATCAAATTTTCTCTAGCCATTTTGCTTAAGTCAGTTTTTTGAGTCTTATCTTGTAGTTTATAGGTACACGAATCTTAAATATCAGAGCGATGCTTGAAATGTGAAAAAACACCATCGAACTAAAAATGAGAGAAGAGCTAGACAAGTCTAGTGTCGATGAATCGACTATTCGATAATTAGCTTACTTTTTTTTTCAGGAAGCGCGGTTTTTTTTCACGACGATGAATAAGTCTCTATCGTTTTAAAACTGCTTCTGAGAGCGCTGCACAATGACAACCTAATGAGCGTACCGAGCTTCCCCATAAAAAGCTGCATTCCACGCAGTATCCGGACTTTTTTTTGCTAATACATTTATACTCGCTACAAGATTACTTATTTATTTATTTTGTTTTTTTTAATATTTAGTTTTATCATTAACTTACGGTGACGACGATCGCAGCTATCGATCGCGCGAGTGGTTTTCTTTTAACGAAGTCCTTTATTCAGATCTACGGATTTTTTGTTTCTTATTAGGGTTGACTTAGGTGAAAAAGAGTTTTTAGAGGTAAATAAGTTCTTTATCCAGAGTGAATTGACAAGTAGATTAGGAGACGCTCAGGGGGAAATTTTTTGATCGTCTGGTTTTTTTTTTCTTTTGTCTGACACAGTCATCAAACGATTCGCTCATTCTCTTTATACCTATACACAAACAAAAGTCTCTTCTTGCGTTCAAAGTATTGACTTAAATGAAAAAAGAACTTTTTTTGTATTTTTTCTTTTATTTTTTATTTTTTGAAACAACAGTCTAGAGTTAAACGTTATCAATTCCTGATTCAAATTTTGCCATTGCAGCATTTTAGTATCCACCCTCACTTTCTCGCATGGTACAAAAATAAAGGAAAAATTTTAATTAATTTCTTTTTGCCATTAGTGTACATGCGATCTTCGCGTCGCGTCATTCCTGCTCTCTATCTCTCATTTTTCACCCACGTCACCTGTATTAATGTTATTTTTTTATTTTTTTATTTCTTTGGATCATTATCGAACAATTCACAGGTACTCGCCCCGACGTCTTGGTCATACTTAACTAGCTTCCACTCGCGGCAATTTTCCAAAGTCTTACGAAAAATCGAAGGGCCGAGCACGAAGTCACGTATGTCCAATACTTTCTCCTCACATTTTCGGATCGCCATTGAAATTCGTCACCTCGTGTCGGCTTTCATTGAGAAAAATGGCCCAGCTCGTATCCGGAGAGTACGATATAGAAATACATATAGGTTTATGCGTGACTATACCTCCGGAAGCATGTATATAGAAACTTACAGGCAGAAGGTGCTCTTGTACAAGGTTTAGTTTTCATACTTTTTTTACACGCAGAAAAAAGTTGTTGGAAAATATTGTTTTTAGAATAGAGCAGGTTATAAACAGTGCGGAGAAATTTTACAAATAAAAGATGAAAAGAGCGAATAGAGATAGAATCTTTAAAATGACATTATCGAAAACAAAGTATAAGATTTAACGCTATTTACTTCAGCTAAGCCTATACTTAGTAATCGGAAAGGAAAAGACATTTGCAAAAATCGAGTAACCGTAATAAAAACCAGCTACGCCTATCCTAAGCACTATATGAGAAAAACGGACAAAAGTTTTATACAACACCAACGTGAAAGCGGAAAAGATGTCATCATATACAAACAATCAATCGTTTCGAAAAACTACAATTCATTTTTTCTGCGTGTGAGGTAAAGGCGTCGTTCGCTCGAAAGACAATCCCGGATGTGACCAGAACTCAACAACCCGCGCATTTCTAGGCAGCGCCTTTACCTCCTACGAACACCGACATAGAAAAAGTTTCGCATTGACTATATATACTCAATCCAATTGATAACGACAGTAACATCTTCCGTCTCCGACGAGCCGCGAGTGCCCCGGTGTCCTCTATAATACCCCCGGCGACACAGGAACAGACCATCCCCTTCGAAAGTACCAAAGAGAATGGCCATTCCTCTGTCTATCCTTCAGTGTGGGCATCTTTCCCCCGAGCCATATATCCATCAAACAGAACCTGGCGCGCGAGTCCTGCGTGGCCTGTCTCAGAGCGGCTCTGCCCGCCTCGCCGCCATCTTGGCCGCCCTAGTGGCGAGCGCGCCCAACGAACAGACCAAGCCCGTTAGTGTCTCCCAGAACGTCGTCCTCCTGCGCTTGTTGAAACCGGCCTGCTGTTGACTGTAATAGTAGCCGTTGCTGCTGTTGTTGTTACCGATTCCACTCTGCTGGTAATACAGGTTCGAGGCGTTGCTGGGCCGCTGGCTGCTGGTGCTGCCGCGTGGCTGCCGGATGATGCTGGCTGGCAGGCCGTCGTCCGGCAGGCTGCTCTGACTCTGAGCTGAATTGGAGCGCGAAGCTCGCATCATCTGCTGCTGGACGTTGCTCAGCCTGCGGTCCATCATGTTGACGAGGTTCTGGTGGACCAGAGGATCATGGGGAAGCTGGAGGTTAGGGCCAAAGCCGCTGCTGCTGACGCTGCTGTGCCTAGCGTGTTGGTGATGGGGCGGTTGCTGCTGCTGCTGGTGGTGCTGCTGCAGGGGACTGATGGGTAGTTGACGCCGACCCGGCGCCTGGCCGAGGAGACGGTCTACGCGTCAGGCGTACTCGGTGTCCGTCGACGCCGATCTTTCGAGGTGGCCCTGCTGCTGGTTCTGCTGGTGGTGCGGCGTTGTCGGTTGCTGATCGTCGATGGGTGGTTTTTGTGCAAATGGAGAGGAATATTTTATGAATGTTTAGCGATTTTGATGGTTTGTTGGGTTGAGTTTTAATTGATTATTGAAGCATATTTTAGATTGATATAATAAAGTGTAAGATAAAATTTAGTATCGATAAGATACGTATATGGCTAATAAACTCTGTTGGAAAAAGAAAATGTGATAAAGTCACGAGATGAGTTTACGTGATAAACAGCGATCTAGCAAAATTACCCGATAAAAAAATGTCAAGTTAAGATACGAAATAAGATTTTTTTTATAATAATTTGATTGGTTATTACATCATAGTAATGAGGATGTCGAAGGCTGTAAAAACTTTAGTAGACCGAGCGATGCTATTAATTCCGAAGATACATATTCCGATAGATCAATATCTTTAGCACTAAACTTTAAAACATATCAATGATTAAAAAGAAATATTTTACTAGTATTAAACAGTGTAAGCGAGAATAGAATACTAACTGCGGGCGAATAACCAATATCGAAAAGTTACATAATACATAAAAAATGAACCAACCCCCTGCTGCTGCTGCGCCTGAGCGTAGGCCAGGCTCTTCTGATAACTGAAGAGCTGGCGCTCGAGGCTGTAGTTCTCCGCCTGTAGGGCCGCGATCTCCCGTCTCATTTGCTGATTGTGCACGCGGCAGACGTCGTCGTACTTGTGGTAGGTCGCCTGGAATAGCAGGTGCGACTCGTTCCACTCGAGGCGCACCCTGATCTGGCCCTTCTCCGTCACGAAGGGACAGTTCTCGTCCTTGACCTCGTTCACGCCGATCGACGTCTCCATGATGATGCCCTCGTCGACGGGCTCCTGGGCGTAGTAGCGGCTGAACGGCGCGCCCGGCAGACTGACGATCTCCGCGTCGGGCTCCTCGCCCCTTATCACGTAGGCCGTCCAGCTTACGTACCTACAAGATTTATTGGTGAGTTGTTTAATTACAGTTAGTCTTTCAGTAATGTTGTCAACGTCAGTTTTATTATTTTTAGCAATTTTTATGTGGATTTGACGTGGAAGCTTTAAGGGAAGCTCTAAGAAATTGTATGCATTTTCTAGGAACAAAAGTCCTCTTATCTCCAGAAAATTTTAACAAAAAAACTATAATTGATTTAATTAGAGTTTAATTGATTCATTTTAATCAAAATAACTACATTTTTTCTCAGTGTAGTTAAATAAATTTTTAGACGGACTTCTAAACTAATAGTTTGTAATTTACTTACAAAAAAAGTAAAAATAAAAAGTTGCGTAACATTTAATAGCTATAGAAACATTTTATTACTCCTCTAAATAAACGATTATCAAAACGAAAATTCCAAAAATTCTAAAGAGTCAGACCTGAGATGATTTCTGGGTACGTTGTGTATATCCTTGTAAACGAGATGCAACCTAAGCGTATCCGAGTGTAAATCAGCCCTGATGGCCCAGGCCTGCTTGTCCCTGTCGTAGCAGGGCGTAGCCGGCAGCGCGCCGGCCCCGAGCGCCTGCACCGAGACCTCGGATATCGTTCTGGCCTCCAGCATCTCCAGCGAGACACGGAGCACGCCCTTCTGGGCGACGTCGGACCAGCGCACCCGGGGCTGCCAGCCGAAGCCCCGGCCCTCCGCGTCCGACATGTCCTCGATGGGGCCGGACTCCAGCCTGCGCTCGCCCTCGCCGAGGCTCACGATGTAGCGCACCCGGCAGCGATGGTCGAAGCCGGTCAGACGCACGAGGTAGACGCTGAGCCGGCCCTCCTGGGACCGGCCGCTCTCCGTCTCCTTGTTGCCCTGCGGGTAGACCACGAGGTTCCAGTCGAAGCCGCCGAAGGTGAAGTAGCTGGTCTCGAGCTTGCTGGGCTTGGGCTGGCCGGCTGTGAACACGCCCGATGGCATGCGGACCTGAGGGTGGAGAGGTTGTTAGGTTAGTGTGGTCGGGCTGGCTGGATATCGAGCCTGTGCGGCCAATTGTGGTCTAGTGTGGCTGTGGGGGGAGGCGCGCTGCATGCGGCTTTGTTGTTATCGATGGGTTGGGATTGCTTCGAGTAATCCTGATTTTTTTATATTTTTTACTTTTTGTGATGTACTTTTTTTTACTAGGATTGGCATGAATTTTAATCTACTGTGGGATTTGTAAAGAGTAGAAAAATCGGTGAAAAGGATAAGTGCACAGAGTACTTTTTATTATTGGACTATCTTGAATCATGATGTAGTATAAATAAAACGCATAATGTATTTATGTAACGTACACATTAAATGAAAGTACGATGCTTCTAGTTCATTAAAAGTAAGCTCACGTACTTGTTAATGCACGGAATAATCGTGAATTGATATAAAATACGCGGATTGAATTCCAGGCATTTCCGAAAATTGGAATTTGTATTTGTCTTGAATTCAGGATTACTTGAAGATACACTTGGGAAAAGCAACGTTCGCTTTTAAAAGATTACACTGATGCAAGATAATAAATTCTGTGCTGAATAATAAAAGTACATTTTCATTAAAATTAAACAAATTTTTCATCTTTATCCATAAATAAAACATTAACGAGCCGAAAGTAATAAAGTTTTAATTTCTCAAAAAAAGTTTTCATTATACGGAGTAGAAAATGCAATTACTTTCGCCAGGCATGCCAATTTGTACATGGCCCCCATTCAAAGCCACGTCCGCCAGCGCAACAATTCACCTCCATATTTGACATTTAACAAATATAACCAGGTACATATACAGCCCACATCAAACGATAAACAACAAACACAAAACACGCATTATACGGAACAATCGAATAAAGTACAGGCTTTTTAATATTTCGTCAGTTGGAAAGTCGGTAAAACAGAAATAAAAAGAATAAAAAACAAGTATAAGAAGAGGAAACGGAAAATGAAAACGTTCTGACCTACCCCGGACTCGTATATATACTTCCCTCAAAAGCAAATACTTGAAAGACCGGTCCTGCGCACTCATACCCCCTCTAATTCGCGGAAAGATCCATATATATATACCCCAGGCCGCGCGCGCGCCCGCACTAGCCCAGGCGGGTCAAATATTTGCGTAAGCGCGGATGGCGCGTTTGTGAAATTTCATTGTTGCGCGAGAGCCGAACTTGCGAAACTCGGAAAAGCCTGCCTCGAAGTAAGAGAGGTAGAGCGCGAAAGAGATAGAGAGAACGAGCTAGAGAACTGGAAACGTTTGGTTGTTTCATTTTTTTTTTATTTTTTTTTTTTTAAGATTAAAAGTAAACAAGTAGAAAAGTTGCGATAGTTGGACACTTAAATACCTGGGATGCACTGTGTCAGTTCCATTTATCTAGACGAATGACTTTTGGTAAAGATTGAAAAATACATCAAAATAGTAGAGTTATTATAGAATAGTAAATTAATAAGAAAACGTTACCTTTCACAGCTTTGACTGGAATTTTGGATTTGTTTGAATGTGCGTTTAAGAAGCTATATATAGTAACTTTTGTCCAGACTTTAGATTGGACTTTATATAAAGTAACACAAATTAATTTCAAAGTATTTACTTTTGAATTGTCGTAGATAAAACCGAATTAATAGACTAGCCTTATCTATACTTGAGTTTGAATTAATCTCTACAATAGATGATAAATAATTTTTCTTTCCGATAAAGCACCAACCAGTATCATCAATAAATCAGTATCAAGATTCGATTTCAAAAAGAAAGAAAGGAAAACTCAAACTCATCACAAATTATCCAAAAAAAATCCAAAATCCAGCCAACACACCATCATAACGAAATTCATGCTCGTAAGAGTCGTATAGATGACGTATCGTGTGACGCTGCCAGAGGCGGAATAAGTGACGGATAGTAAGAATAAAAAAGACATATATAAAAAAGCGCACATCGGGCGAGTTTGAGTTATTGACGGTAGCCGGTATGCCGACCTCGCTGGTGAACACGGTCCGCACGTTGGCCATCGAGAGCTCAAGCTGGAACTCGCCATTAGGATCGGCAAAGTTGCGGCTGTAGAGGTCCGAGACGGATATGTAGTTGCGATTGCCCTGGGCCGGCGCCTCGTAGGTGAACTTGACGCGCTTGCCGCTGAAGCCCTCGTTGACGGAGAAGTGTTCGCGATTTAGGAGGGTGAAGGTGAAGTCGACGTAGACACGGAGACCTGGCGCGGCGCCGCGCCAGACCAGGTAGACGCCCAGCACCTGCCGATCAGAGACAGAACGTTTGTTTCTACCCCGCTTCTGCTGCTGGAACAGAGGCCCAACGCGGCATCGGGGGTCGAACAAAAGACAAAACGGCCGGTGTCAGTTAGTTGGCTCTTTCTTCGCTTGTACAAGTATTAGATTTTAGCTTTGGCCAGAGTATCTTGGCCTCTCGGAATTTTCATCGTGGGAGTGCTTTTGCAGCTTATTGCTTGAAATTTTATTTGGATAGCTCGTGCGAGAATCTGAGAAATTATAATAGAGCGAAAATTCAGAGAGGTAGATACTTTGTCTTAGTTGTTACTCTTCGGGTTTTTCGACGATCTTTTTTCCATCACATCGTAATTCTGGTCATAGGCCTCAATTGCTGTTCAATGGATCGCTTCTTTTATTCTGCTTCACTTTTACTTTTTACTATTAGGTATGAAGATATATTGTAGATCGTGCAAAATTACTTGTTTTATTTGTTCTTTTTGCCAAAGTATTTTGTGATTAGTGAGTGATCAAATTGGTCATTCAAATTTGTGTTTTGTAAGTAGAATATATACACAATTGTCGAATGCATTCCTAATTAACACATAGTATTTCGAAAAATTTGAAGAAATGAAAAAGGGCTACAAAAGTGCAATAATATTGACCATGCAGTTTGTAATAAGAAAAAATTTTATAGCTAATGTTGTGAAGTGAATGTCAATGCAAGTTAGTGCATGAAAATTCACATTTCATTTTTTGCAAGGAATTTTGGTAATTGATTTAGAAATTCAGAAATAGGGGCGTCAAATCTAAATTATGCTAGGTTTATGGAACTGCTTGAAATACAAGACATTCGTGCTTATGTATACCAATGGACGTGGAAAAAAGTTTCATGAAAAACCCATTTAAATATTAATCATTACTTGAATTACTTAGGAAGCTTCAAATTATTAATTTTAATGAGGTGTTGATGAGGGTAAGTAATTAAAATAATGATCAATGATTTTCAATGATAATTTCAAACAATGATATTCCAAATTATGAAAAGAGTATGATTTTTCTAGTTACAACTAAACTTTATCTCAACTATTACGGTCATACTTTTTCCATAATGTATTAGAAAGTAGCAAGTACAGTATAGTATAAGTATAGTATAGTATATAGTATATACAGTATAGTTAGAAAATTGTAAAGATAGCAAGACCAGTGATTTAGATTTAGATTTAGAATAGATTTGATAGACACAGTGGGAAAATGTATAAAGACAATAGGTAGATAGGCGATTCTAATATTTGTAAAAATTTAATATGTACATATCTACCATTTTCATATCACTGTAGCTTCAATTGTTGCAAAAATATGTTCATTAAGTTAAATTGTATTATAATGTTTAAGTTTTGCAAATGATTTGTGCTTTGTGCTTTTGAATAATTAAGTCAAATTCTGTGGAAAATTGCAATTTTAATATTATTGTCATTTTAAAAGTATCAAATTAAATATAACTATATTAATACTATAATAGTAAAAATTTGTTATTTTTAACAATTTTCAATGAGAGAGTATACCGAAAATGTGAAACCACTTGACAGATACGCAGATTGTTAATTTTGATAGTTGAACTGAACAATAACCAATTGCTTTTTTAGCCAGAAATAAGGAACTTTCATCGTATACTCTCTTTGAAATTATTTTTTAATAATGCACCGAGAAAATTTTTTTTGTGCTATTAAATATACTTGATAATTTCTGCTATCAAGATTAAACCATTTATGCACCATGTAATTTTTTCTCGATCCAAACTTGTTAGGCATTTTCAGATACCAAGTTGTTGACAAGTTAATGAGATAAAATAATTAGGATTTGAACACGCAAATGAAGTTTAATTTAATTTTTTACTGAGTGTCAAATAGTATTCGCTAAAGCAAATACTGACAAAAAAGTATTCAGACATACAAAATATTCGAAAAAATGTCTAAGATTATCGAAAACGAATACTTTTAAAATATTTAACAACAAGACTAAACAGTTACTTTGGCGAGTAGTATTCAAGAGACAATAAAAAGGCCAAATTAAACATTATTCACGTTTTCAAATCGTTCAGTCCATCTCTCCAACTTACAACTTGACCTCTGACAATACCCAATCTCGCAGTAGCTCCAGTCGCCTGGAAAAATCTAATCAGAGCTCGAAGCTTAAGCAGAGAGCATATTAACAAGTGCCAGAGCAGCTGATAATCAATTGAACCAACCTTGTCGCCACGCGAAAACGCGACGGCCCATCTCTGAAAGCCGCAGACGAGCTCCTTGCTGGTGACGTCGCGCTCTGGGTCGCGCACCACGCTCCTGGTGACGACGAAGGAGAAGACGCGGGTGCCGCTGCGGTCGGGCAGCTGGGCGAATCTGTACAGGAGCGCCATCACCGCATCCCGATGACGGCGCTCATGTGATTCTCGCCGGGCCCGCCGCGCCTGCCGTGCGCCTCAAGCTCGATTCTTCAGGCGCCACTGTAACGCGATCGAGCGCTAAGCCAGCCTAAGCTGCTCCTGCAAGTGAAAGATCGTGGTTGGGTTAGTTGCGTGCTTTTTGTGAGGGTGGTTGGTTTGATGATTGGGAGGGTTGGGATTGTTTGGGGGTGGGGTTGTTTGCATGTATTTAGGGTGATATAGTCTTTTTGAAAATGGATACTTTGGTTGTAGACATGCTTTTTTATGTAAATATTGATTTGGTATATGTATTAGAAAAGAGTTAGAAAATATGTATACTTGTTAAAAATAAATGATTTGTATTTAAATAGCAGATCAAAGCGCAGCATATTTACAGGAGATTATTCAATATTTGATGAGTTTTATTTCCATACAAAACCTAGCGTTATGTTTAGAAATAAATTATAATATCGAGCGAACCTTGTTAAAATATTTAGTAAATCGATTGAAATGAATGAGGT
>JAPYZA010003132.1:0-16054 GCA_030522685.1 Eupelmus azureus | reverse complement strand
ACAAACGAAATAGCTTACAAATAATAAACTAGTAGATAAGGGCAGAGTGTGGTAAGACACAAAACGTTTTGCCAATTTTGTATTTACAAAATCTTAGCGTAACATGATTTATAACTTTTTTTTATTTACGAACATAAAACTTTGTATTGTAATAAAAATGTAAAGCGTAGAATGGTTAGTTATTTCATACATTTTCTTAAAAAGTTTTCGATTTCAATACTTACTCTTTAAAAAACATTATATTCTTTTATTCATTAGATCGGCTGTAAGGTTTCACGCTTGACTGAATCGCATTTTTTTGCGAACAAAAGTAGTTCTACTTGATTTATTTTTTGCTGTAAAATTCGTAATCACCTTAACTTTAGTATTACATAAAAAGTTGAAAAATTTAACATAATTTGTAACAGATTTTCATTTTGAAAATTCTTACTTTCTGTCACTTAATTTTAATTTTAGAAATCCCATTTAAAAATGAAAATTTTTTAAATGTTAATATAAATTAATAAATGAATATAATTTACGTATATTTTTTTTATTTTTACTAAAATCTATTAATCCAATATTTGTTTAATAAATTTGTATATTTATTTCAGGCTTGACAAAGAAATTTTTCAACACAATGTTGAAGTTTTGTTTCCCAGAACGAGATCCAGAAGGCATAGAAGAGCCTCCTGTTCCTCAAAGGGAGTCCTCGTTTTATGTACCTATAGAAAGGAGAGAAGATGTAGAGAAAATGAAAGAACGTGCTGACAAGAATAAGTTATTTATTTATATTAAAATACCAGAAGTTCCAGTTCGAGTATCTTATAAGGTTTGCGATCGTTCACATTTTTTAAATACTTTATTGCATTAACAAAGTAGAAAATACATTATAACAATAAATTTTTATTGTAGGGTAATAAAGAAAAAAATTTAGAAGACGTGAGAGACTTTGCTTTAGTAATACCCACATTGGAATACCACAATGTAACGTGGACGTGGCTTGATCTTTTGTTGGCAATGAAAAGCGATTCAAGACGCGTCATTCTTAGTCAGGCAATCAAACAAAAATTACAGATTAAACCAAGGGGCCCACAAGAGGAAGTGACTCCTCAGGAAGAAGATAAGGCTCGGCTTTTGCTTGGCGCTAGACATTTACCTGGTGATGCAAGAAAAAAAAGCGTCTTTAAATTTAAATAAAAAAATTGTTTCGAATTTAATCATTGACTTACTTGATAGTAATGTGACTGAACTCTGAATTTTTAGAGAACTATTAAAAAAATTTGACTTGACTTTCAATCGAGTATTTAAATTCATTATTTTTATATAAATATATTTCTATCTATGCACGTTTGTAAGAGTGTCGGTAAAATTTACTGAATCTCATCTTTGAAAAATGTATTATATGTATACTTGTAATGAATGTAGGTAAAAACGCTTCATCTGTATTAATTAGAAGATATTGGAATTTAATGTATTTAATTGCCTATTTTTTTACAGTAATGTATTATGTTTATTTTAACACAGCTGGCTGTTTAATTATTTATTTGTTACACTAATTACAATAAAGATTTTTAAAATACTATCATAAAATTATTAAATTAATTTTAATAATACATCGGCAAGTTATTTATATTTTAACTTAAATAATCAATCAAGCAAGATTGTAGCAATATTTTGGAAATTCGAGACATTCAAATTTCTTGCATTGTATAGAAAAATAAATATAAATAATTGTATGAAAACTAATAAATTTATCGCTCTTAAATAAGTACCACTTAATGAGAACAGTCATGAAAAAATAATTATCTTAGAGAGTCGTTGTCAAAGGTACTGATATATACAAATATTATGGTCAAAGAATAATCAGAGGAGCCTCTGAATTTCTTTTAGCATGCCTCCATTCATTGAGATCTGCTAAAATTCTTCTTCCATACATAGTGTGCAATTCTCTAAAAGATAGTTTTGTTCTAGGTATATTTTCTGTTCGACCAGGTGCTGATCTAACACTTTGAGATCTATGATGCGACTCTGGTCTATTAAATGGATTATGTCTCTGTCTAGGTGGTACTTTTGGTAACTCTACAGGTGCGGTAACTGTTGTCTCTTCTTCAACAGCATCTAACTGACGCTGTAATTCTGCAACCATTAACTTCATATAGTCATAACTTGCACAGGCTAAGGCTTTCATCCACTGTTCCATTGATTCCTAAAAGAATAAATCATCATCTTTAACACTTGAAAATCCAACGTTATCATTCAGCTCGTATTTAAGAAATTCTTGATTAAACTATCTTATCAATCCACAAATCTCAAATCAGTCTAAAAGAAAAGTAATTTACAAATTCATTCCAGCAGATCAAAGTACAAACCTGTGACTCGGCACCAAGAATATAGCTTCTATTGTTTGGCCCATGAAAGACAATCTTGAATCCAAACTGCTCCTCCTCCTCGGCCAGCTCGATGGTGCATCCCTCGAGGACTATCATACCCACTGGCTCCTTATCTCCTCGGCGATCGAAGTAGAAGAGGATGTTGCCCTTCAGGACGAACCAGCGTCTCTGATAGCCTCGGTTCACCTCGCCGCGCTTGTTCAACCAGCCCTCGCGGTCGACCGGCGTCGCCGAGGTCGCGAAGGCGATCATGTTCTTCTCGTTGCACTTCATCTTTTCTACTATCTTCCAAGCGCACACCGCCCACTCGCATCAGCTAGCACTTTCTTATCGCAACGGCCGAGTGGCTCACGCACTGATAAATTCGAAAGGTCACCTGCGCGTCAATCGCGATCAACCAAGCCTTCAAAAGCCCAGGCCCCTCGCAACGTCATCTCTCCGCTTCTTCAGCCTGACCGCGTATTTAACGGGCATATTTATAGACAAATTCAGCGCTCGTTAATTCAAAAATAACAGCCTGATTACATGCTACAATCGACTGATTCGCCGAGCCCCGCTGACACCTGACGAGAAGGTTATGTTTTTCTCCGCCGTCCAACGGTCCTCTGTTTGTTTTTCCCGTTAAATCCGCGCTCATCGAAAATAGTCAAACTGCCACCTTTTCACGTCGACACAACTGGCAGTCGACGGGGCACTTGTGCACACCGCCGCGGCAATAGCTCGACGCTGCAATTCAAAGCGATTTGTCAATCATTGTTATATAGCCGTAAATAGCGCGATATACAGACGTCGTAGAAAGTGATTCGGAGCACGGGCACTCCGAGCGCTCCGGACGTTTATTGTATTTTTGTATCCTCCGCTACTTGACCATCACGCCGCAGCACGCGTCACGTGAGCGGAGAAAAGTTCATAAGTGGGGAGTTGTTTTTGGTAGACAGTCGACGAGGCGTCATAGCCGAGAAAAATAGTGTCTGTACGGTTTCGCCAATTTTTCGAGAAATTGCGTTTTTTATTCGGAAAAAGAAGTGAGATCGAGCAGCCGTCAAGATGGGCAAAGGTTTCAACAACTACATGTGCAAGAAATTCTTCCATCCGGCTTCGAGGGACAACTTGAAGCGAGTGAGTTGGATGCGCGTACATTGGCTGCTCTATAGCTGTGTATCGTATATACGTGTATATACGTTGCAGGGGGCTGAGTTATGGATTTTCGGGCGATTAGGATGTTGCTAAGTTTTGCATTGGTTTTTGCAGGTATGGATGGCAGAGCAGCAGGCCGAGGCCTACAAGAAGAAGCAGGAGGAGTTGCGTATGCAGTACGAGAAGGAGCAGGATCTACACAATAATAAGTGCGTATATGAGATGAGGTTTTTTGAGGTTAGGGTTGTAGGCTGATTCGTTTTGGCGAAAGCATTAATTGATTATTTAATTTATTTAGTTTATTGCTTGTTTTGTGTTGAAATTGTTATTAAAATGTAATCATTTTTATTAAATTGACTTATTTACATTGCATTCAATGATACAAGCAAAAGTTCCTTTTTATTTGTTTATTATCATATCAAATCAAATGTTATTTATATTATATTTTATTGAATAATTTTTTACATTGTATAAGTTTAAATGCTCATCTAACAGTCAATTAATAAAATTAGGTAAGGATTTTTTATTTATATTTTATATTCTTTAATGTTTTTGTTTATTTCTTTCAGAGCTTTGTTGAGTAAAGAAAGTAAAGATAAACTCAGCGTCAATTTTATGTATGAACCACCCCCAGGGGCTAAAAAAGAAAGAGAAAAAGAAGATAATGAACCTGAATACAAATTTGAATGGCAACGTAAATATAATGCTCCTAGAGAAAGTTATTGTAAGGGAGACAGTGAAATTAGAGATCAACCCTTTGGTATTCAAGTGAGAAATGTAAGATGTATCAAATGTCACAAATGGGGTCATATAAATACTGGTAAAATTATTTGATTATTATTATATTTCGCTAAATTTAATTTTATACTTGTTAAAATAAAACTTTTATAAATACTTTTTTTATATTTTAGACAAAGAATGTCCTTTATACAGTCAAGCAATGAGTGTAGTAATGGCAAATAATAATACTACAGAAGCACCTCCACCAGCACCTGATGCATTAACTTTAGTTCAGCAAATGAGAGATGATGGTTTAGCGTTGAAAAAGTAATTTGTTTTTTTTTTTTTTTAAAGAATACAAACTTAATCAGTCTGAATGAAGTCTATAAAATTACTTACTATTTTCTTTTTTCAGATCTGCTCTTGGTGCACAGCAACACTTAAGTGTTCCACAACATCAAGACCTAATGGTATCTGAAGATGAAGAACAGTCTGAAATGGCTTTCTTAAAATCATTGTCTAAGAAAGAAAAAAAGAAACTTCTTAGGTAAAAATTATTACATTATAAATTTAGTTAAAAAATAATTAATATTTTATTCAATTTTTAATTTTATTTTCATTATAGAAAGTTAGAAAAACTGGAAAAAAGAAAAAAGAAACTATCAAAAAAGAAAAAATCAAAGAAGAAGAAAGTCAGTACCAAAAGTAGTAGGAGTGATAGTAGCAGTAGCAGCAGCAGCAGCAGTAGTAGTAGTGAAAGTGATAGCGATTCAAGTTCTAGTTCAGAAGAAGAAAGGAAGAAAGAGAAACGAAAAAGTGAAAAATCAAAAAAAGAAGATAAATCTAGTAGAAGTTCTAAAAATGAATACAAATCTAGAAGTAAAATTCGAGATGAAAAAGAGAATCATAAATACAAATCTCGTTCAAATCCAAGTGAATCAAGAAGTAGAAAAAGAAGATCAAGTGAATCAGATGATGAAGAAAAGTACAGGCGAAAAGATGAAAAACGACGAAGAAGATAAATCATTCAGTGACTGTTTTTAACATGTAAGATTTAAATTAATTTATATTTAATATTTTGGTAATATATGAATCTGTTAATATTTAAACAGAGGTATGAGATATTAAATGTAAATAAAAAGTAGCCTAAGTATTGTATTAAAAAAAAAAAAATGTATATACACTAACGTATATTTATAATATGATAAATTTATTTTACAAGAGCACAATGAAAACAAGGTTATAATTATGACAATATATATGTAATTCAACTTTTTATTTGTAAAATAGTAATTAAATAATGTAACTAAAACAATTGTTAATGTGCTATTTGTTACAAATTACATTGACTAACTAACAAATTGATAGATTATAGCCGCTTGAATTGATTTCACACCTAGATTTTTATATAGTAGAAACTTTCTAAAATCTTTTGTATCACTCAAGTTAAAAAAAAAATATATAGATACAATGTAAGTTTATTTAAAACTTGTTCTTAGAACAGTAAATAGACTGGAAGTTTAAAAAATGTATTTAAGAGTTACCCAAGATAAATTCAATGCAATTTTACTGATTAATGGTTTCATATGAAATATGTAGAGGATTCAAAACACAAAGACACAATATGTCAATTTTTATACATTCTGGGCAAAATAGATTAGTACAACAGGACATTTAATTCTAAAAAATAAAAAATTTCAGATTAAAAAAGTTGGAATAATAAGATAAAGAATTCAAGGAGAAAATAAGTTTATAATATTGAATTTTAAGGAAAATTTTTGTTGAGAACAATATCATTTTTCAGAATGAACTTTTTCTCCTTGTATATTGAACTCTCCAAATAGCAGAACAAGAAAAAGTTTATTACTCAATTTGGAAAAATCGCAAGTTTCATTATTTTAATTTTTCTACTGCACAAGATCTGACTAATTTAAAATTCCAATCAATAAGCTTTATAAAAATATATTACGCATCTTGGGAGGAAAAAATCTCCCAGGTGATGGCAAAGTAATTTTTCCTAACATGGTGAGCGAAATTCGATTTTCGGAGCCCGTTTTGCGTGAGCAAAATAGCATATTTCCTCACTAGTAAGCAAAATACATTCACTCACTAGTGAGTAGTGCTCTCGCAAAATACCATATACCCTCAATACTAAGGGAACGTAGTACTTTGCACGCTATTGTGGAAATATGGAATTCAAGACACACAAAACAGACTCTGATAATCGAATTTTTCTCACCTTATTAGGAAAAATAGTATACGCCACTCGTGAGCATAAGTGATTCGCACACTCGTCTTTATCACCCTCGCTTCGCTCTTGTGACAAAATCGAGTCATATGGGAATTACCTATTTTGCTCACTTGTCGCATAATGTACTATTTTTCTCATCAATGGTGCTTACACTATCTTTTTTTACACACTGCGCGTAAAGTGGGTACTGTACTCCCTTCCTGTAAGAAGTAAAGCAAAGCATACACCACACGTGCTTCGTGTAAAAGAATCCCATAAACACCACGAGAATAAATAAAGAACGTCTTAAATCCATCTTATTTAATCAATTTACATGCGATTTCTTACATTCTTAGTTTTTCTTCCCTAGATGCATAATTTACTGTTCATCACTAGTGAATACTATAAAATACCACTTTGAGTTTTCATGTCGGGAGCGATTATAGCACTATCGGCTCGCTGTAGCGAAAAAACATATATGATCATTTTATTAAAAGTTCTGGGCATATATATTTCATTTGAACCATAACATGTATTATTTACCAAGTTATTATTACTTTTTTTAATTTCCTTATATAATTTAAATAAATATAAATTTTTAAAGGAGGGTAGAAAGCTTCAAATTTTTAATTGATTTTCATAATTTATATTTTATGTAAAAACACATCAAGTGCAAACAAAAAAATCTTAAAATTATTATCAAAAATGCTTAGTTATTGAAATGACAATTATAATTGTTCAAAATTTCACTAATGAATTGCTTCGGTAAATATATGATTCAACATATTTTCATACATACCAAAGTCACATTCTTATATATTATTTCTTAATGATACGTAATTTATTTAAAATATAATCATATATGTACGATACACATATATTTTATATTGAGCGCAGGTTCATAACGAATAGTTATGTAAAAAGAATAGTGTAGATAAAAAAAATCCCTTCTTCCAATTGAAATAAAAATTTTCAACTTATGTATTAAAAAAAAATCAGCACATATGTAATGTTCAATTTTTACCAAAATAAAATCGTTTTCATTACAATGGGCAAAGTAAGTCGAGAGATCTTTGAACAATGATTAATCAAAGTATTATATCATTTCACTCTCAAAGTCTACGGTATTAGTTGCTTTATAACAATACACGTTCAGTAACTAATGTTTTCAATCTTATGTGTATAGTATGCGTGTATCTATGTAAAATTCATTCAGCCAACTATCATGGCGGTGAACACTTGGGCAGTTTAAATTCTGAGCTGTCACTCATACATGGATTCCATGCTTTCTTGGCTCCATTATTTTGTGTAATATATTAGAATCAGTTTGGTTCATGTACGATAATTATTATCTATTTAATAAGTTTGACATTCTTTTTTAATTTGAACAGTACTTATATAAGATTGCGCAGTTTGCATAATAATTTAGTAATTAAAGTTCATTTTATTCAAATAAAAAGTTGTATTGAATTAAAAAAAAAAAAAAAATCAATATTCTATTCACAGTACTATTTTCAATAATTTTGTCCACATTCAGTGCTAAAGTAGAAATGTATCATTTCGCACTTTTTTATTAATTTAGAAAATTGAGCTGTTAAATACTTTTGTAAATATTTATACTACAACTTGCAGTAGCTGACGTGTATAAAAATAATTATTTTGTTATTAATCTTTTTACAAATTTGTGAACATAAAATAATCTAATAATTATTTCAATAACACTGCACTGTTTGTGTTTAAAAATATTACTAGAAAAGTAATTCTCGGTAAAAAATCATATTACAAAATATCTTGAAATTCAATAAAATTAATTCATTAATAATAAATTCTTCTGTTTCTTAGTTATTACAACTATATGTGCCATTTTCGCTTTTTTAACAAAAAAAGTCTAATTAATTAAAAAAATCGATATTAAGAATGATCCAACTGATTCTACTGAAATAGGTAACTGTGGTATCTCGTAGTATTGTTTCTGACTTATTCACTGTGCAAAACCATTTATAAAGCGGCCAGTGAGTCAGATGCAGCAATTTCATTTCTTGTTAATAGCAAGAAAAGGGACTGTACAGAACATTGTAATTTAAAATTTTTTAAAATGCATAAATACATTCATCCAAATTACTTTCTAGCACGACTAACAAAATTAATCAAATCAAAACTCAAAATATATTTTTTTTTTCACTTCAATGCAACTTGTCTAAAGTTAGAATTGTTTACTAAACCTTCCCAAGAATTTCTATTTATTTCAATATCCTATTTTGTGTTTATGTACAATTACTTTTAAAAAATATAAGCAGCTTTTTGTTCTCAAAAGTTACGGCATTGCTTTAATGAACTCTTTCTGTCCGTCAAATTCAAGACAAAAATTACTTTTCGCTTCAATCTTGGGAAGATATATGAATTTTTTAGTTCAGAATTTATCGAATTGCACGATTATTTTCGCGAAGATTTTGTTTTAATATATACATACATACACAAAAGCACACACAATTCCGCTTTGTTATCAAACGATTAACAATGCAGTTTGTGTAAAATGCTTGGTTGTGGGCGTCGCAATATTCCAAGCGATTTCACCCTCTTTTCAAGCAAGACATTCTCCCAAGCTGCATGATTAGCATTAATTTTTGCCATTATTTTGCAGTTTAAGAAAAAGGTAAATTAACTAGTTGGCAATCACCAAATTTCGCACGTTCGTATGTTTGAGATCAAAATACACATCACAAGCCATGTGTCTTTTGATATGAACAAAACGGTTTTTTCGCTAATTTGCAGAATTCAGCTAACGACTCCGGAAACTTGGTGGTTGCTTAGAAACTGTTTCTATTGCGTTTTGTGTACTATACATGGCCGGGCATTTGACCAACTTCCATCATCTCGGTGTCGTCGGTACTGTGGTGTCCCGGAATTGTAAGCCTGAAAAATTAAAGTCATTGAATTTAGAGTCTATTTTAACGTTTAATAATATATGTGTGGACTTGCAACTTACCTGTGATGAAGGTGTGACATTGATCGTAAGTGTGCATCTGTCATTCTGGGTGAAAATCCGTGGTGTCGTCTTCCGTGACTAGTGCCAAGCAAATTCCTCTGTTCGCTTCTGGAGGTCACTACACGTGGCTGGTTGTACATTTCTTCTAAGACGCTAGGAGCTACATATGTGAAACCCTGTAGGAGAATTTAAACAATTTTTAAACTTTTTAATAAATACATACATTTAAATATATTTGATGATCAATCAGAGCAACAAATATTTGGTAATATATGAAAAATTAGTTTGTAATTTTAAAATAAATAAATTTTATAAAAGTATATAATATATTTCTAATCAAAGAAGTTTTGCTTGATCAAAAATAGCAACATTTTATTTTGTTATTGTACAATTAAACATAGCTATAGGATTTTCTTCAAATAAGAATGAATTAATGAGATGTTGTATGCTAGAATATATCATAATAATTGTAAATACTAACTTGAAATATCATATTAGCAGATTCACTCAGCATACTTTCTACTGGTGAATCAACAGGCACTGTCGCGGTGAATTGTTCATCGAATTGCGATGTATCGTCGGCACTTTTCTGAAACATATAATAAATTAATTTTAAGTCACATTAAAAATAATAAAAAAATACAAAGCTATTCTTAAGTATGCAATTTATTTTAATTACCAATAAGGGTTTAAATGGAGGTACTAAGTTTCGTGAAATAACATCTTGCCAATTAAGATGATTAAAGAAATTGTGTTTCATTATTGGTTCTGCATCATCTGGTCCAGAACCTAATCTTTGTGCTACTTGACGCTGTAAAAATATTTTTAAAGTGTTTAATGTAATATTAAATTTTTTTTTAAAACAGATATGATAATTTACCAAAATTTCTATTACATTGAAAAATTTAAAGATTAAATGTTTAAAAATTACCTTTAATAATTTTCGAATTAAATCTCTAGCATCAGTTGTGAGATACTGAGGAAGATTAAGTTTTCCTCTTAAAATCTTTTCTATAGTTTTCCTTCGATCTGATCCAGTGAATGGAGGCTAAATGAAAAATTTTTTATAAAGTTTCCTTTTATGTAAAATATAAATTTTTTAATTTTACATACCACTCCAGTAAGCATGTCAAACATTAAAGCACCCAGACTCCACCAATCAACTGCTTTACCATGTCCACTTCGAGTTAAGATTTCTGGTGCCCTGTACATATGATTAAATAATTAAACTTTTTATTTTTTGATTTATTTTATAAAATTTTCTAAAGTCTTACATGTATTCAATAGTGCCACAAAATGTATGCGTTACTGTGCCATCTTGTATGTGTTCTTTGCAAAGGCCAAAATCGGTTAATTTTACATGACCTTCACTGTCTAATAATATGTTTTCAGGTTTTAAATCCCTAAAAATACGAATTATTAAATATTTTAAATAACTTCTTGAAATTGCAAATGATACGTCTAACTGCTTGTATTGCTAAATGTTTACCTATATATAATCCCTTGATTGTGCAAGTGCTGTAATGCAAGTATGATTTCTGATAGATAAAAGCTATAAAAAAGAAGATAGATCAATGACTACCACAAATAGTGGATAAAATTAAATAGAAGTTAATATGTATATTTTACCATGCTGTGTCTTCCAAGAAAATGCCTTCTCTGTCTAAATAAGTAAAGAGCTCTCCTCCACAAAGGTATTCCAATATAAGATAAAGTTTTCCACCAGTTTGGAAAGCATACATCAAATTTACAATGAATGGATGCTGTTAAAAAGAAATTGGACTTAATTTAATTGGGTATTTTCATTAAATCATCATAAATTCTGAAATTTCTTACTTTAACTGCTTCTAGAATATTTCTTTCTGCTTTGGTGTGAGCTGTATCTTTTTGGTTTCTTATTATTGATGCTTTGCGAAGCACCTGTAATTATAATATTTATTTATATTTAAATATTATGATTTTATTTCTGGTAAACATTTTACTTAAATTAGTAATGATATCTAAAGTTTTATACAGGAATATTTTTACAATGATCTTTGAATGCAATCTCATTAAATTTAATAATAATTAAAAAATTATTTTAACGTCATTAAGTTCAACAAATTTAGTTTTTCAATTGACGGAAAAAATTATTAATCTTGTAACTTAAAGAAAAAATAATTGATCACCTTCATGGCAAATATGCTGCCTTTGTCCTTGCCAGTGATTTTCCTAACTTGAAAGACTTTCCCATAGCCACCCTCCCCCAGAATTTTGCACAATTCAAAATCAGCCGGTCCAGTCTTCTCCTGTCCAGGATTGACAATCTGCTCGGACAGCTGAACTCGCTCGAGGTTCCCAGTCCTAAGAAACGAATTGTCATGTCTAAATATAGCAACAATAAAACAAAGCACAAAGCACAGCACGCTTATCTGTCTGCTTATGCGTGTCTTGATAGTGAAAAAAAAAAAATTTCACTCTACTTTCACAATAACTAAAAGAGCCTACACACGCATCGAGCTCTGCAATTGGGTGACCTACTTGTTATTAATACCAATAAACAGCCATTAGGAATATATCAATTTAGTAATTCGCTCTATAAATACTGGGCTCTCCCAGACACAAAGGCCCAATGGCTGAAAGCAAAAAAAGGAAGGTGTGCGAGCGCGATGCGCGAGACTTTGCCCCAAAACAATGCCTCCTCTCCCTCGAAACAGCTTGCCTCCCAGCCGCGCGTTTTGGAGCAGCTCAAACAAACGAAAAACAAATCCCTGACAAGCCCCGCAGATATACTCACTCGAGCATCGAGTCGACGCTGGGCGCCGAGTCGTAGTCGTCCTGAAACAAAACCAAAACAAAGCCCTCTTAGTCTAGAAAAACGTGCTTCGCCTCGATCCACCTCCCGAGCCAGCAACGTGCGCGACTCTCGAGCGTATAACCTTGATAAGCTTACAAGTAGATCGCACGCGTGCTCCGCGTAGCCGTCGCCAGGGCCACGAGGCTCTTTTTTTACCCTACTCACCACGTTGTGCTCAATGGCATCGTCGTCGGACTCGTCCTGGTTCGGCGCCTCGCCCTCGTGCAGCTCGATGTCGAAGATCCCAGCCATGCTGCTGCTCTCCTTCTGGCTTCTAGCTATCTCTCTCCTCGCGCGCCTGATGTGTGTATACACAAACGCTGTGGCGTGTCGTGTGTATATCTCCTCTGGCCTGTCCCTCTCTTTAAACTCTCTATCCGAGTACTTATCCCGCTGAGCAAGTCACATTTAATAATCTTGCGACGGGCGCGCTCGCTGCCTATGCGTCACGTGTCTCTGCACTCTCGGTGTATTATTTTTTTCTCCTTTCCTCTTCAACTCTCTTCCGCCCTGTTGTATTATACTCAAGCGCGCGCACACCGCGTTTAGTATAACTATCCCTCCGCGCGCGCGGAGCTAAGTCAACCCTCGGCAGAGAGAGCGGAAAAGCCAATGTTATGACTCGCGCGCGTGCCTGTGTTTTGCTCGCGAATTTCGCGCGAGTATATATGTGTAACAGCAGCCTGGATGCCCGCACACGCAGACGGTCCGCTTGGGAATGGGGGGTTAGAGGCTAGGTAAGTGTATACACGACGAGAGAGAGGAGAGAGAAGCTCGCTGCGGCGGTCTATATGCGCGCAGTCGCGCGGCGATATGGACACACGCGTGCGCGCGAGGCGCACGTGAAGAGCGCGCGGGGCCGACGTGCACGGAGTACTTACCAGCGCACCGCGCGCTTCGAATGCTCCAGCTATGGGGGTTGAGATTTTCGCGCGAATTCGCGGGCTGGTTCGCGTGGATGTGTGTGTATGGGTAGGTTTGAAAGGGATTGGAGCGGAGGGTTTGGGGTTCGGGGTTTGGTTTTATAGGTATGAGCCGGTTTGGTTTTGTTATGAATGCGGTTGTGATGTTTGCGGGATGGATGTGTGTGTACCTATGTTTGAATGAATGTTAACGATTGCGAGAAAATATTTGCTTGTTTTGGCTATTTCTGGCCGGCGGCTCATTCTTCTCCAAAACGGCGGGTATGTATATTTGGACGCGCTTGAGAAAACGTTCGACGACATTTCGCAAAGTTGGGCAAACTTGGTTAATCTATGGCAACGTTATAATAAAATTAATAAGAAGTAACGAGATTATTTATACGAGGAATAAAATGTCTTTGTAATGCGTATGCATTTTATCAATTATTATCCTCTAGTATTTTTCAGACGAATTTTATCGATTAGTCATCGAACGTTTAGTTTACGTTGTTTTAATCTTTGTTTTCAACGGTTTGCTATCCTCGTCAGATTTGTTCTTTGTGTTTTTAAGTATAGGTTTGATTTTGAGAGCGCGAATAGATAATAAACGGTAAAATTAAATTTGCGATTTCCAATCTGTATAATTCATTTTTCATGCTTTGGAGAAATATTAACGTTGCGATGACGTTTAAAAGCGCGCCTGAGATTAGAGGAAATGAGTGAAATCTCGTACACTCAGCTAAATTATTTAGATATTAAATACCGGTATAGTCATAATAAACATAACTTTGAAATACACGTTTTTCTCTTGCTCCAAAAGTGTGAAATGGAAAATGGACGAATTGCTCCAAAAGTTTGGATATACTGGATCAGGAATGGATCTTATATACTTTTCACGGTTTTTATTATTAATTTCATAAAAATAATAACAACATAACGTATTTAAAAGTATCAATACTATCAAAATTTTTAATAATTTGTGAAAGCACATTTTATTTTGTTTTCCACGCAACTAGATAACTCCGATTTAACGGATTTATATTGAAACGAGCCAAGATTAGAGAAAACGAAAGTTGAATCTAAACAAAAAAGTAGTTAAATTTATAAATTAAAACTATAGTATTTATTTAGATTACCCTTGACTTATTTTAAAAGTTTTCTTAACAAAAAGTAACGTTTTAAAAATATTTAAAAATGCTACGTTCTATTATGTTGAAACGATTGCCCAAAAATGGACTTATTCACTTTTAGCCTTGACATCAGTTTACTAAATTAAACTTTTCCGGTAAGTCAATAAATGTTACATAAAAGCGGACGAGCCCTTAAACCCCTTAAAAACAACCTAAACTCGATTTTCAAATCTCGACTATTCACTTATCTTTTGGAAATGCACGAAGATATAAAGATCAATATTTTTTATAGACAATTTATCATTTTATTTCAAATGGAACGATATTTTTTTCATAAATCAATCATTACCAAATAACAAGTAAAAGAGTAGATTTCATCACCCTCTTTATTTTTTATTACCTATAGGTATTTTTATTTTACCTCAGAATAAATACAATATATTTACTTTGATTATTTTTAATAGATAGGAGGTAACTTCTGGAGTACTTGCTAATCGCTTCATCGAAGAAATGAGATAGAGCGTAAAAAGAAGGATACATGGTCACGAGAGGAGATGTAATTTTTATAATTTGCAAAACAATTCAGAATGGGCACAAGCAAAAACAATATTTGAAACTTTTATTAAAAAAAATATCTCTATGAAACGTATTTTATTTTCAAGAAATATGCAGCTTTAACTCGGTAACTAAATAAACTTTTTGTTTTATTGTTCAATTAATATTTTAAGTTTTAGTTATATAGAAATTACGTCGTACTTGGAAAATATGATTTTATGCTTTGCAAATCTATTTTTGTTGGTACAAACACAGATACATTACTTTTGTGTTGACCTCAATTATTTTAAGTACCTATTTATTTAAAATCGCAAATAATATATTATTACACCGTGAAAAAGTACGTATGTGTGTAAAAAAATACGTAGAACTTATTTTTTATGGAATAACTTTCTGTGCGTAAAACAATTTATTTCTACATATTTGTATAGTTTAACAAGCAAATACTGCATTCCAATTTTATTTCAAAATTTCAAAATTTTGTTTTAAATTAAAAATTGGCTGAATAAAGTAGCTCCCTCTAAATGTTGATAACTGCAAGGTTTTAACATCTTCTTAACAAATAAAAATAGTCCTAACTCAAATAGTTGCTTAATAATCTTGTTAGTATCAGTACAGTTTTCTCGGAGCTTTCTCTTCTTCAAAATAGGTAGTGATACCATGAAATTATAATTCTTTTTTCATGGGTATCATTTTGATAAAGGAACATTTTCATGCTGAAACTTGGCAGCAGTTATTATTTTAAATTAAGAAATACCACAGATTTTTTAGTAAAAATAAATAAAAATTTGAAGAGGTATGATTCCTTGCATTAAAAAAGCTCCAAGGTTTTAACAAGCTCAGAAAAGTTACGACAAAAAAATCTTCTATTTGCAATTCCTTTTTTGCATAAAAAACAGAATCAAACAATAAATGAATATTTATTTAGAATTTTTCGCAATTAGTTTAATATTTTTTTATTATAATTATAATTATTTATAAAATTATTTGATTGCATAATGAAATTATTTTAAATTAATTAATATTTTCAGCATCTTACAGAAGAGTTTGTTCCTTCTCGATTTTATGTTGATTAATTTTCTGATTTGAATCAATTAATAATTATTAACCTAAGAAATTACAATTTAAAAAATGTTGAAATAGCTACTTAGAAACGAAACATATGTTATACTATTTTAAAATGCAC
>JAPYZA010003131.1:0-17513 GCA_030522685.1 Eupelmus azureus | reverse complement strand
CCCTCGGGTGATTACTGCCCTCGCTCCGCTCGGGCAGCAAACCTACCCGCGGGAATAATCTGCGACTTTACTCCCTTGTTGCATAATGTACTATTATTCAAGAGTTCAACAGAAAGTTTGAATATTAACTTTTGATTTGAAAAACATAAAATTGATGTGTGTTTACCGGATAAATGAAAAACTTTTGATTCCACTCAGAACGGTTTTCCGGGCAGGCTGGAACTTCGACTTCAACTGTAAACTCCACCTTATCGCCAACTTTAAGACCATCACATTTATTGGTTTCGACTAGTGGCCCGCCTCCTAGGCAACTCGAGAAGTATTTCAAATTGATATAATTACTCGCTGTGTCTTTCATCTCGAGAGAACTGGAAATAGCATTGTACTGTTCGCGAACTAAGTCAACAATATTGCTGGAATCATCGCTGAGCTTAGCTGCGTATGATCCCTCGATCAGCTTCGTTAGATTTGAATAGATCCTTATTTGTTCTTCCGTAACGGCCCAGATGATATTAATAGAATTTTCTTTAACCTACATAATTAAAAGTAACATAAGTAATACGTCATAATACTCAAAGACTTTATACGTTTCCATTTTAATCAAATGTAGCATAAATTAAAAAATTAACGTTTAAAAAAATGTTCAATCAAACCTTGAGATTTATTTGCGAAATACTAGGATAATCCTGGAGTGTCGAATGAGTGTACATGCCGGCCTTATCCATATGACAGCAACCATCGTTAGGTTTTACGATGCCGCCGAGTTTACCGTCGCCCGCGTAGTGGAAGCTTGCGTCCGTCGAGAAGAGCAAAAGCTTACGAGCCTTCTCTCGCCAACCGATCTCATCTCTGCAGACGATGGCCTGCATTATGGCATCGAATCCACCCTCCGGGGCATCCAAGTTGCCGGAAACCGGTGCGTTGCGTACCTCGGTCTACAAAGTTACGATTTCGAGTTATAGTTTTTATCTCAGAAAGAAATGTGATTTTTTATGGAATTTTCTACTCAATACTTACAGCGAACCGACGAGTGTTTTGCGACAGCGGCATGTGATTTCGGTAACCGTATGGAGCAGCACAGCTATCGCAAGGTTCTCGCAGACTAAAATGATTATAATATTCACTTTGTGGTATAAAATTATCGTTTTTCGCTCGATTAGAGAAAATATGTAATTTTACTCACGCTTTTGGTACCATGCTAACATAAGGCATAACGACTTTGTCGACGAAACTACCGAAGCCTAAACGGAAGTTGCTTGTGATATTGCTCATACTTTCAACGAGGAGTTGGCCCAAGTCCGACAGTTTTTGCTTGTCGTCTTTCATCGAATTACTCAAGTCCATAAGGTAGTACAAATCTACAGGATAATCTTCAGCTTGTGCGAATTCAATTTTAATTTTTTGAACTTCATCTAAAATTAGAAGATAACGATATTATTGTATTAATCTTTAATATGTATATATATATATATGAGGAATTCTTTTTAAATTTGCCAGTTAGACACATCAGAAAATGGTCAATTTTCAAAAAGCGAGTACACCTTTCTAACCCGATTTTTCTTGTTAGCTATGCCATACAACAAACAAAAATGAAGAGGTACACAAAAAAAATTATTTGTGACATTTTTTTCTACGCACTTGAATATTTTTTATTTTAAATTAAAATAAGGAATTTAGGTAAAACAGCGATTTGCTTAAGGACATGTAATCATGATTTAAGAAGTGCTTGATAAAATTCTGCATTAACAAAGTTAAAGAACGAAAGAAGGGCTTCAATTAAAAAAAAAAAGAGTTATAAATGCAAAAAAACGAGATTTTTCGTTATTTTTAAATGCAGATAACTTTTGACCTAAGTATCAATTTATAACTCTTTTTTTTTTAATTGAAGCTCTTCTTTCGTTCTTTAACTTTGTTAATGCAGAATTTTATCAAGCATTTTTTAAATCACGAGTACATGTCCTTAAGCAAATCGTTTTTTTTTGCCTAAATTCCTTATTTTAATTAAAAATAAAAAATATTCAAGTGCGTAGAAAACAATATCACTAATCATTTTTTTTGTGCACATCTGCATTTTTGTTTGTGATATGGCATAACTAACAAGAAAAAGGTTAAAACGGTGTACTCGGTTTTTGAAAATTGACCATTTTCTGCTGTGTCTAACTGGCGAATTGAAAAAGATTTCCTCATATATTCTCTAAAAGTTAAGGAGTAAATTCATATAAAAATTTACTCCTTTTGTGGTGTAAATTTATTAATTTTTTAATATTTACTCCTCATAAGGAGAAAACTTACTCCCTAAGAGTAAATTTCGCTAAGGAGTAAATTTCGACATAAATTTTGTCCTTAACTTTCAAAGAATAAATAAATTTCAGCATAAACATCTCACGAATCAACTCACTTATTCTAAGTTTCAAGCTAACTTCTTGCGGATACAGCTGCACCGCTTCTTGCTTGCCAGCCGCAGCAGTAGCCCCGCTACTGCTGCCGCTCATCGAAGCTTGGCTGCTGCTGCTGCTGCTGCTGCTCACCGACTCCTTGTGCGTACTTCCACTCGCCGACTCGCTCACGCTCTCCGTTTCGAGTCCTTTAACCGTGTTGTAACTGCCCTTAGTCAGCTCCTTGTAACGCAGCTTGACGTACTCGTTGTCCGGGTTGAAGGTGTACTCCTTCGGGCATTCCATGGACATCCTCGTGTTGACGTTGGGTAGGAAGCAGCGCTTGTCGCCGAAGTCGGGCATCGAGCACCAGGCGCAGCTGGGCGTCTGGATGCAGTCGTGGCAGGTCTGCTTGTTGATGCAGGCGTTCGAGCCGGTCACTTTGTGCTCCGCCGCCGATGGTGTCTTGCTGGCTGCGCTGACGGCCAGACATGCCAGCAGGAGCAGCAGCGCTAGGCTACGCTTTGGGCCGAGAGTCATTTCTGTCGGATGAGAAATATTTTTATTTTAGTTGCTGGGTTGATGGGCAGTCATTGCGTTTGATTTGTGGATTTTTGTTATTATTGGAGCTGTTGGGGATTGGGTGTTGAGAAATGGGAAGAGCGGAGCGTTAGTGATGTAGGCGTGAAATTGTTTATATAGCTTTTTGTCCAGTCACTGTGGGAGTAAGGCAGTGTTAGAAGACTCGTTTGAAAAGCGCAAATGTTTTTTAATTTATTGTTGGTTTAAGAGTCCAAAGAGATTAAATAAAAAAGTATAAAGTTATAAGTTGTTATAAGGTTTTAAGCCGATAGATCAATTATCTTCTCTTTGACAAGCAGTCGCAAATTTTTTCAAGTTTTCTTTTCAAATTCTATAACTTAATTGATCTAAGCATTATTTTATCAAAATTTATTGATAATTTTTCATTTATTAAATTTGTTTTAGTTCATAAGCGTCTATCTATACGAAAATGCCAATTAAATGCTGCGGCTAAAATATTATTATCAATTACAATTATTTAAGTGAATATCAACGCGAGCGTTAAGTTTCTTTTTTGAAGATTTTAAAAAACTAGACTTGAATTTGATCACAGATTAATATTTGTAGCATGTATCTGTTCCTTGACGTATTACATAAGGATCCACCCATGAAACTATTGAACAACTCAAAATCAAAAGTACATTTAAATTACGTCCACGAACTATGTATCATCGCCAAAAGCTTGAAATACATTGACTAATCGGATCGAATTCATAGAAAATTGTTTAATACAAAAACAGAAAATGTTCAAATTATTATCAAACTCTATAATTTATACGAATATACTTGCTGATTTAACATTATTTTCGATTATAAAAATACATTTGTTCTTTTATTAATTCGAGTGTTGACGGTCTTTTCGTTTGAAAGCGTTAATAAAATAATACCGCTTAACTTAATAAGCTATTGTCAAAACGCAAAATGCATAAATTAAAATTTCGTGCAAATAGTCGTTCAAACACTTGCAGTATTCTATTTGTTATATTTAGACCTTAAAATTCACCTATCATTACAAAATTAAAAAAATGAAAAAATTATATCGTACTTAAATATTTACAAAAAAAATATTTTCTTTGATTTTATTGTATTATAGATGTTGCATAAACCATACCAGTTGAAACTATAGTCAGCGTTAATATTATTTAGCTATTGAGTGGTTATGAATCGTTGTTCTGATTGGTACAGGAAGTACGGTTTTGCAATTACAAATGCTTGGCTCCTTCGAAGTTACGTGCGACATATTTATGAGAAATAAAATTATATTTAATGTTAATTTATGAGAATATCTTAATTCATGTGTTACGAAAAAGAGAATACATTATTTTTTTAATGTTTTTGTAGATTATTTAAACTCATGTTTCGAAAATTCGTTATAAATACTAACATCCAATTTTTGTTGAGTGTAAGTAAGCCGATAAATGTCGAAAATGATAGTTAAAGTTTATTTACACTTTCTCAATAATTCGAAAATTTTAATTTTAATTCAACCCGTTATATTTAATGAGGGATAGTTTCATAGATCGAAATCTATTTAAATCAAGCACACGTAGTGTTTAGATTTAAACGAAAAAAATAAAATACACAAATATTGTGTTATCTTATATTAATATTTTATATTATTAATACAAAAAATTTGCTTCTTACAAATTTTTATAAATTTAGTATAAATTAAAAGCAAAATCTGTTTTAATTGTACAGAAAAATTTTTATGCTCATTTTATCATTCTAAATAAATTTTAATGAAACACAATATTTAAAACTTATTTATAAATTGTATGTCTAAATACCTATAACTCTATATAATTTTGTACATAATTTTGGTCGTTAATATCTGACCCAAGGGATTCGACCATAAATAAATAAAGGAAAAAAAACCACAATATTTCGTACTGTGGAAACTTGTTCACGCATTATATCGCAAATTTGCGTTGTTTTTTTACTTTTCTTTTTATTAGATTTTTATTTTTTAAATATTTAGGAGACGAAATTTTGATTTCTGTTTCTAAAATATTTTATCAATAAAATTGTTTTATCGACTATTATTTAATAAAACTTATTGTTAATTCAAATTTAGAGACGTTAAAAAGCTTTTTATTATTAATGATGGATGATTACGGAAATTCCTGCAATTTATTGCTTTTGTCTGAAAGAACAACGTGACGAAATATTTTTTCAGAAATAAAAATTAGCTAGAAAAAGTAGATTTCCGAAATCATCGTTGACTGCATTAGCCGAAAGAAAATCATGGATTTTCTGTATATTATATTTAAAAAGTTGTCATCTATATATTTTACTATTATTTTCTATTCGTATTTATGCGATTTATTTAGATATTTAATATTTTTAATCCAATGATAAACTTCTAATGATCGTTAATAATTATAAGCATAAATCGTTGATTCAACTGGCCTCGCGATCTTGATTCTACTGTGGCAGTTTATTTATTTAATGCCGACGTTTCGATCTTTTTTATGCAAAAGTTACTCATTTTAAAGAAACTATAAACATTTTATAATTTATTAGTATTGTAAGACAACTTAAAAAAAAAATATTTATATTGAAACTCACGCTAATAATCTGTATTTGATCTTGTGGAAAACTTTTCGGTCAATCGAGAAAAGCGAGGAGAAAATTTCTTCTTAAAACTAATGAGAAAATATTTTAAGAAAAATTATAAAAATGATGCCTTGACGAGGATCAACCGGCTTTTGAATAATGCGAACAATATTTTATGATATCAGTATGCGTAAAATTGCACTTTTAAAAATATGCAAAATGTGTAAAGTGCAACTTTACGCATACTATATCATAAAATAAATTAAATAAAAAAAATATCAAATTGTAAGGCCAACTCATTCATTCTTATAATTTCATAATATAGTTGAAGAAAGTGCAGCAAAAACTTTAACATGAAAATATAATATTTTTAAACAACGTAGTTAACACTCTAGTAATTGCTAGTTGAACAAAGTCTAAATATAATTTTAAAATGGAATTAACTAAGTTAGTTGTAAAAGAATTTATTAAGTTATAACGAAAATTATTAATTGAAGGATTAAAAATGGTAAGTATTGGTAAAACGTTTAATTAAGGTAATTAATATCATTTATTGCCTATCATTTCATGTAATAACAAAAAGTAGGTCAACTCTAGATAAAGTAAAAACTATTTAAATTAATAATAAATAATAACAATTAGGTTTATTTTCATTAATTTTAACATTGTCAATTAAGAAAAATCTTTTAATTTTTTCGTATCTTTTGAACTTTTGACACTTTTTATCAAAACCAAAATAAATTAGAATCAGGAAACAGCATTATTCATCGTGAATCTACTGTGACTCACTAAGAGTATGAAAACATCTTATGCTTTCTACATACTATGAGACTCTTTCTTTAAATAACTTGAAAAATTATTTTGAATTAAACCTTCTGGTAAAAATTATGAAATAAGTCATTAAAATTATCATAAATAGCAAATATTTGTAGGATCTTGTAAGTTGTAATAAACTGAAAAATGGAATCTATGTTTTCTTTTATCTCATTTATAATACATTTTTACACATTATAAGAATATTTAGATTATAATAAAATATTCTTCTGAGTTGATATTGAGGTTTTCGAAAAATTGAAAAAAATTTTCATCATTTATGAGCAATGTATTTATTAAACTAAATTTTCTTACACTTTTTGAGATAAGTAAAATCTAAGAACAAACTGATGAATCATATATTTAACTATTAAGTAAGTAATGAGCCTCTGTTTGATTCATCATTTTAAATTTTCTTTTTAAAAATGAAATAACTCAAATTTTTTGTATAATAATTAAAAAAAAATTTTTTTCTTATATCTTTATTTAAAAAATATAAAAAAAGAATTGTTGATTATTTAGAGATTGAAAATAGCTTACAACTAGAGTATTTAGCAACGAACACAGCTTACTAGATAGTTTCTAAACTTCCTCATGAAAAGTCATTGAACCAATTTACCACTTATGATGCATTTGTTACTTGCGTATGCAAAGTGTTCTAACCTACAATTATCAAGTTCAAGGTTTTTTGTTACTTGTAATTAATTTTGAAACTAGCAATTCAAGAATCCTGAAACTTTTAAAATCAAGGCCAAGAATCAATAAAAGTGTAATACTTTTCTTGAAAACAAACAGGTTTAAAATCAATCAATCAACGTATCAATCCGCAAACAATTCCAATAAATCATAAAATGACTAACAAATCCAGGCTCTACCCAAATCCCCATTCGCACACAAAGAGCTTAAAACATCAAACTCCTCCAACGCAAGCCCTCAAAGCCCCCATCACACACCAAAACTTCAATCAATCCCAGAAAACAAAGAAAACCAAAACTCTAACACTCTATTATCAAGGTCAATGCACTCTGAAAAAAAAAAGCCTCGAACCATCATACCAGCCTCTGTGAACTTTGACCCGAGAGCTTCTCCTCCAGCTCCTCCCCCAGCTGGAAAAGCTCGGCTGCAAGGAAAATTAAAAAGAGGTGCAGCTGCACATACGAACTATACAATCGAAGGCGCGGCCTCTGCGTGCAGTTTCCGAGCCGCTTGTATACATCGACGCCGAGGCGGCTCCGAAAAAAGCTGCACGCGCCTGCCGAGTAGAACGAAAAGGCGGCGGCTCGATGCCGTCATCGTTATAAATTCGCGGCCCGTCGCTTGCTATTCCAAGGGGCGCATGCATGCTTACAGAAACAGGCCCCTTCTTATAATAAACGTAGAGGCCTAGAATGTGGGGGTGCTATCAGTGTGTATTCAACGCATACGCGTCTACGTGTGCACGTGTGTATGTATATATATATCGTGGGTGTGAGTATGTGTATACGCATCCTTACTTCCTGCGCTCGGCGGCGTCATGGTTTTCCTCTCTTTCTCCTTCACTCAGCTGAGCGCTCCTCTGTCCCTCTCACTCTCTCCCGACTGCTTGCTCTTGCTCTCCTTTTTTATTTACCCTGCAGCATCACATTAACGAGCGCGCGCGATTTTTTTCTTCCCCGCGGTTTCTTTTTTTCACTCCGCGAGCGCGGAGAGTTCGGTGGCCAGCCCCGGGCTTTTTACACACACGCACCGCGCACTGCGCTCGGGATATATACACACGAGCTGCGCGCCGCGCACCGTCCACGACGACAACAACACGGCAACTGAATGGAGCTGAGCAACTGCGGGCGTTTGGCTGAGGGAAGGAGCGCGCGCTCTCGGGCCGGTAAGGAAGGTTTTTTGCTTTTTTTTTGGTGGAGTTTTGGTGGGTTGTTTTGACTTGTTTTCTTTTTTCTAATCTAAGTAAGGAATAGATTTGATGGATTTTATTTTTTGGATTGTAAGGGCGTATGTCTGGCTTGGTGGTTCTGAAGGCATTATTGGTTAATAAAAATATATATGTTGCTTACCGGTTGGCGCCACTGTAGAGATTTTTCCAAAACGAAAGCCGGTTTGATTGATATACAAGCAGTACAAGTATTAAAAAGAAATCGCCTAATTTATTCGAATGACGGTTTTTCAGCTCTATTGAAGGTTTTATAATTCTATTTTTAGTCGTTAAATTAAAAGAAAATTTGAATCATATACCACAACTTTCTTGCAACTATTTGTAAGCTTAAAAAATGAAGCGTTTCTACAATTCTAGACTGAATTCTTTAATCGCTAAGTATCAAAGTATGATCAAACTGGATTTTAAAATTAAGTGTAAAATTGAGACTCAAATAAAATAAAATAAAAAAAAAAGTTAGACACCAACTTGAGTGTAAAGTTCGAGACTTTAAACGCTACTGAAGATGCATGTGAAACATCAGTGCCCTAAATAACACTCATCTCGAGTGTTTTTTTACGTAAGGAGGGATAATTGCCGAATTTCACTTAAACAGCATACATATAGAAAATCGGAGGAGCAAAAAAATTTCACGCGGTATGTGTATATAGTAATATTTCTGCAATGATAGTGCTCCAAAATTTTATCGTTTTTCCCTATGTTTATCATTCTCCCTTCCTGTGCTCTGTGTCCCATCTAAAACTATGTGCTCCAAAATTTTTGTATTTTTCGTTATTTGGATAGATACTAATATATATTTTTTGTAACATGCTCCTAGATTTATATTATTATCTATGTAGTAAGTAAACAATAATTCTTAAACATCAATGGATTATTTTTAACGAATAACTTAAGAAGTAGACATTCGCGATAATAAATCGCGATAAGAGATCAATCCGTACTTATATAACTTGCGTCGGTCAGCAACAGGTATAAATAAACCATTATCACACTTGAAATAAAAATTTTCGGACGATAAACTACTCTTCTTCACTCCCTAAAATAATAATACCCAAACGACAAAAATCTCTCCCATCCCTATAATATTCTCTTCAAAACCCCCGCGCTCTCACCTCTTTGCAGCCATGGCCAACTCACGCACCCCCAAACATTCCTATATACTCTACAAGAACTATCCATTCTACAATCCTGTACACATATATATACGTGCATCATATAGTTCACTCTCGGAGCTCGGTTAGCTCGCGCGCGTCGGAATCCCGGGAGGAGCCAATTCAACAGGAAAGTGCGCGCAGAAAAAGATAACCTTTCCGTGAGTGCGTGTACCCACACTTGTATCCACACACAGTCATCGCATCCAGAATTCTGCGCGCGCGCTCACGACACCGCGCACATACCCAAGCACACACACATACATAAACACACAAAGCCGATGAAGCACCAGCGGCGGTAGTCGCCGTCGGCGTTGCTGCAGCGGCTGCTCTCTGAATCACTCACGCGCGCGCGCGAGCGCCACTGTATATATATACAATCATCGCGCGCGCACAGTGCAACAACGGATTCACAGTGCGAACGTCCGATTCCTGATATATATAGATATATTCATATACACGCGCCATCGATCGACGACGACGCCCGTCTCGCTCTACGCTCGCTCAGGCAGCCTCCCCCCTCCTACCCGGGAGAGCAGCAACCTCCACGAGGGTCTCCTTTTTTTTTCGTCGCCCCCGAGCCGCAAGCTGGAGACTGGGAGGACGTCGAGGTGATTCGGATCTGGAGTAGGCGCTGGTGATATCTTTTTTTTCGTTTTGCTATAGAGGAGCAGAAGTGGAGGAGGAGGTTGGAAGGATGTCGAAGAACAAGCTGAACCTGACCCTGCCACCTGGTTCGATAGAGCCTGCACCTGCTGTCTCGCCCTCGCCACCTGTGCCACCTATTCCTACGTATGCGGAGCCTCCGGTTATACCAGAGTACGTGCTGGCTTTTTTTTATCTGTTTCTTGTTGCTCTTGATTGATTTTTACAGGTTCAAGGGCAGTGCTGGGAAAACAATGTTAAAAAAACTGTTCCGCTAGTAGTTTATTATAGGAAGCGAAGCTTGTAGCTTGTTTTGTGTGTGTAGAAAGAAATTGTTAAGGGTGAAATTGATGGGCTCTTTGTAGACGTTATGAAAAGTGATTCAATGGACATGATGTCATACCTGTTTATGAAATTAATATTATTTTCATCATTGGTTTTGATCAGCCTTACTGATAATTATTCTTTTTTATTTCTATTTTAGTGGAGTCATGGGTAAAATGAGCATAGATGCAATTCAAGAGAGATTAGAAGAACTTGGAATGGATGAAGAACAAAGGAAAAGATTAGAAAGCTTTTTAGGACAGAAAGAAAAAGTTGGAGAACTTTGTGATGAAGATTTTGAAAAACTTGGGGAACTGGGTGCAGGAAATGGTGGTGTTGTCATGAAAGTCAGGCATAAAAAATACGGACTGATTATGGCTAGAAAGGTGTGGATAATATTAATATATTTAATTATTTATTGTTCATTTATTTACAAAATTATGTATATAATCTATTTAAAAAAAATTAGTGGTTACTTAATATAAATGTCAGTATCTTTAAATCTTCAGATTTTTCAAATCCTAAAGTACGTAGAAAAATTGCTTATAAAAGATCTACTTTTTAAGGAAAATAAATTTCAGTAACCGATTCACCTTTCAAATTACTATTTTTAAGTAATATCACGTACTCTTTAAATTTTAAAGTAATAATAAATTATGCATCAAGAGTTTTAATTATTTATTTTCAGTTAATTCATTTAGAAGTGAAGCCTGCTATCAAAAAACAAATAATCAGAGAACTGAAAGTTCTTCATGAATGTAACTTTGCACATATTGTTGGTTTCTATGGTGCTTTCTACAGGTAATATATTTTTTACTTTTATTTTATGCTTGTAATAATAATCAAAGCTTACTGTAATGATCTTTTTTTTAGTGACGGAGAAATTAGTATATGTATGGAATACATGGATGGTGGTTCCTTAGATCTTATATTGAAGAAAGCAGGACGGATACCAGAGCCTATTTTAGGAACTATTACTTCAGCAGTAAGTATTTTATCAAAAACAAAATATTACATTCTTTACATACTACCTGCAGAATTACAGGCTCTATTTAAATCTAATCTTTAACATCATAATTACTTTAATAATAAGTTTCTCTCTCAATGAATCCACCTGGGTATAATCTAATCCATAACCTTCTCAACTCATCATATATCCACAAGAAAAAACCGAGTGGCAAGCAAGGCCAGTACCAAAATAAATCTAGAGGCATGGTCTTCAAAACTTTTTCTGTGCCTGGCACATACAACAAAATGCATGTCAGTATTGCTTCAAAAATGAAGGCAAAATTCAGAGACCAATTTCCCATTCCCTGCTGAAAAATGGAGTTTCTTCTCGTTTTGCACATCATGAGATCGATCATCTGCGTTATGACTATGGACAAAAAGTACCCAGTTCTCGCTTCGTTCAACAAATCCATTCGACTCTGATAGTCCCAGGTCTGGCCGTATGAATCCTTCAAATCGTTAATCGCTCTATTTTCCCAGGCCATACGGATACCAAGGAGATCTTTTGGTAGGAATCCGTGGTACATTAAAATGCAGAAGTAAGTGTAAAAACCAGCCAGTGATTGTGTCATTCCGATCTGGCCGTACGTCATAGAAATGAGCCGTTTGTTCACGAGTTTGTCATACTGCGGATTCCTTGGTGCTCGATGCATTATATCGGATTCAGCCTTCTCGTAGGCCAGTGCCACGGCGGGCAGCAGGTCCGTGCCGATATCGACACACAGCACGAGCTCAATAACGAAAGGCAGTGGTATGGAGAACATTATACTACTTAGCATAGGTAACATCTCAGGAACGCTGGACGTCAAAGTATAGGCTATGGACTTCTTAAGATTATCGAATATCAGCCTACCCTCCTCAATGCCCGTCACTATCGAGGCGAAGTTATCATCGAGTAGTATCATGTCCGCTGCGTTTTTAGCTACGTCAGAGCCGCCTATACCCATTGCTACTCCAATATCGGCTTTACGCAGCGCTGGTGAATCGTTTACTCCGTCACCTAGAAGAATAAATTTCAATCGTTAGATTGAATCGAATATTCGTCAACTTGTACTTCAAGAAGCAACAAGTTGTTCCGCAGTGAAAGTTACCTGTTACAGCAACGATTTCGCCGAGTCTCTGACAGCTCTCGACAATTAGCAGCTTCTGCTGGGGTGATGTCCTAGCAAAGACGATTTCTTCGTAGCTCCTAATGAGGTAGTCAAGCTCCTCTTCGTCCATCGTCCTCAGCTCATTGCCAGTAATTACAATCGCCTCTTCCTCCGAGCCCGACTTGATTGAGAAAGTCGCCGTCTTGCTGTGCGGCAGAAGCGTCTTCTCATACTTGGTTTCGTGCCCCTCGCTGATTATGCCGACCTTCTTGGCGATGGCAATTGCGGTCACCGGATGATCGCCCGTCACCATGATCACCTTGATGCCGGCAGTGCGACACTTGTGCACCGCTTCGTAGACGAATGGCCTCGGCGGATCCTGGAGACTGACCAGCCCAACGAACCTGTAGCCCTTGGTCGGAAAGTTGTATGTTTCGGGGCTGCTTGTGTTGAACACGTAGTCAGAGTCGTACGGATTTACTGTCAAGGTATACAACGAATAATACTTCAAATCGAATGCCAAGGAGATCATCAAGAAGATTTATCCAAGTTTTATATAATATGGATGCGCGTTTGCAAATAAAATTATTTACATCTAATTTATCGAAAATTACAGGAACTAGCTTAGTAATCTTGGGATAACTTTTCAACGATGCGTTATACCTGGGAGTACGTAATCACAGTATGCCAGGACCCTCTCACCGAGGAAGCCCATCTCCGTGCAGGCCTGCCTGGCGTTCTCAAGATCCTCATTGGTCATCTTTCTGGTCGAGCCATCCGTCGCGAGGATCGTAGTGCAGTAATCCATGATGACCTCCGGCGCGCCCTTCATTATCACGATGAAGCCGTTCACGTCCTTGTGGATCGACAGCTGGTACTTCGTCGCCGAGCTGAACGGTATCTCAGCCACCTTCGGATAGACCGCTCTGAACGGCCTGGTGGGGTGCATGTGCTCGCAGAATTTCAGAATACCTATACTTCGGAAGGTTAATGGCTCGCAAGCGAAACGACGCAGATTCAGGTACCTGTTTCCGAGGCATCGCCGATGACCTCGCGCTCTTCGATCAGCGTGTACGGCGGCGACTCGCTGTCCGTCTTGAATATCGCCCTGAGGCAGAGCGTCGCGTCCTTGATGAAGATGTTGAAGGCCGGCTTCTCGAGCAGCAGGTCCCTCTCGACACCGAGCATCGTGTTGGCTGGAAAGTTGTGTCTGGCATTGCCGAACCAGACATTGGACACGCTCATCTTGTTCTGGGTGAGGGTGCCCGTCTTGTCTGAGCAAATGGTCGACGTCGAGCCCAGCGTCTCCACAGCCTCGAGGTTCTTCACCAGGCAGTTCTTGTCGGCCATCTTCTTGGCGGTGAGGGTGAGGCTGGTCGTGACGGTGATGAGCAGCACCTCGGGCACGTTGGCGATTACGATGCCTAGGAGGTAGGTGAACGCTTTTATCACGTCGCCCTCCATTATCAGCGCCAAGCAGAAGAAGAGCAAGCCGCAGATTATAGCGACGAATGTGATCAGGTGGACGAAGTGACGGATCTCCTTGGCTATTGGAGTCTCGGATTTGGTGAGGTGGGTGGTGAGACCGGCGAGGCGGCCGATCATCGTGTCGTCGCCGGTGGCTATCACTATGCCCTTGCCCTCGCCAGCCACTGCGTATGAGGAGAAGAAAGCTACGTTTTTGGACTCGAGGAGATTGTTGTCAGTGGGGTAGTTGGTGCGCGTGCGAGGCTCGCTTTCGCCTAAGGAAGGGAAGTAGAATGTATGAGTGGTAAATATACAAATATTTAGAAATTTTTTTTTAAATTAACAAGTTTTTTAGATGAATGAGGCGATTAAAAAATTGTATTCAAATTTTAGTCTGAGATGCTTTGTAATATTGTCAAAAAGTTGTTTGATCAATCAAAGTTGAGTTCAAGATCTCCTTAAATTTCATTTTTTATCGTGATAAATTCTAATTACAAGTCAAATGTTTGGCAAAGTACTCTATTTTTCACGATGGTCTATAAATTATATTAGATCATAACTATATTTAAACTGAACAAGATTTTCGAAATTGCTAAACTAAGACCATCCACTACTCCAGAAACCAAAACACCCGTTTTTCTCTCCATATTTCAAAAACAACTTTGACACCACACTTCAAACTAAACTACCCAATAACACTCAAACCCCCCAAACTCACCCGTAATACTCGAATTCTCCACCCTGAGCCCGTTGCACTCGATGATCCTAATATCAGCCGGTATCCTGTCCCCCAGCCTGATCTCAACAACATCCCCCAGCACCACCTTGTCAGCCGGTATCTGAAGCCTCACCCCGTCCCTAATCACCGTCGCCAGAACCGGCACCATCCTCTTAAACGAGTCCATCACCTTCGTATTCTTGCTCTCCTGCACGTAAGCAAACACCCCCGATATCAAACATATAATCACTATAATAACCCCAAACCACTCGATGCCGTCCTTCTCATGTCCAGTCAGGTTCTCGATCCCGTAAAGAGCGAAGCACAGAAACGCGCAGACCCAGAGCAGCGCGGCGAAGCCGCCGTACATGCACCTGACGAACTTGATGTATTCAGGCGTGACTTTCGGCGGCGAGAGGCTATTCGGTCCGTTCTCGGCCAGCACAAGGCTGGCCGACTCCTCGCTCATGCCGTTGCGCCGATCGGTGCCCAGACGCTCGCAGAGACGCTGGATCGGTATCACGTGGTCGTGGGACTCGAGCTCGTGGTACAGCTCGTCCAGCTCCTCCTCGGTGTATTTCTTCGGCGGCAGGTAGCCGGGCGACGCGTTGTGGCTGAGGTGAGGTAGTTTTGCCGAGACTTTGTGGAGCAGCTCGTTGGCTGGGCTTCTCGAGCTGGTCTCTTCGTTCTTGCTTGCCTCGTCGTCGGTTTTGTCGCTGTCGCGCTTCTTGTCCATTTTTTTTTAGTGGGTTGGAGGATGGGTGAGCGGCTGGATTGATTTTGTGGGATGGTTGGGTGTGTTGGCTGGGAGGTTAGTTGTAAAGGTGCATGGTTAGTGATGGGTTAGTGGGTGGTGAGTTTTTACGCGGATGGAATGGTTTGAGACGCGCGGTTGGATTTGTTGAGATTTTTGGGGCATTTTGAGGAGAGAGAAGAATTGAATAAGGAGGACGAGAAAAAGTTGAAAACTGGAGGTTGAGACGTTTTCACGAGGGTGGGGTTAATGTTTTCGAGATGTCTGGACGGAATTGGTATTTTCTACTTGGGCCAGTGCACGTAAAGAAATTATTTTGGGGAAAAATTATTGTACCTACCTACGGTTTCGTAAAGCAATGAAAGACTAAGAAAATCTTGAAAGTTAAGATACTTTCTAGGAAATTTTACTAGACTTTCAGAAAATCTTCCTGTATTTCTAGTAATAATTTGGTCATTTTTTGGATTTTTGAAGACTACTGCACCGCTTTAAACAGTATAGAATAATAATTTTTCCAAAAAACTTTTGTCTGTGAATCAAGAGTTGTAATGCTGAGAGAGACTAATTTAACTATGAGAAAAATTTTTTTCCTTTTTTTTTTTGTTTTTAAGTTGTGTCTAATCCATTCATACAATACTGCACAAAAACGAGAAGAACTTTTTTGTCGAATAAATTGCATGAATCATTGATAAAACTGAAACTGTTCAATTAAACAGAATTCGAAAAATCAGTTTTTCACTTTTCAACATATTTTCTAAAATTAGAGCTACAGATTTCATAATTTTTTAATACTAAATTATTGAAATAAAAAATATTTTTCAACTTATGATTTCGCTTTGATATGTTTCAGGTTCTAAAAGGCTTGAGTTACTTGAGAGATAAGCATGCAATTATGCATCGCGACGTCAAACCGAGTAACATTCTAGTAAACAGCGCTGGTGAGATAAAAATCTGCGACTTCGGAGTCTCCGGACAGTTAATAGATTCTATGGCCAATTCCTTCGTCGGCACGAGGAGTTATATGTCGGTAAGTTTATTCTCCACAGAATCCAATAACGCTTTATCAAATAACCAAGTTCATATTTCCACCAAACATAAAGCTTCTCCAAAAATACAAACCAAAATTTCCGCATCACCTATCAAACCAACCGATTACCCACATCATCAATTTCCAGCCCGAACGGCTCCAGGGCACGCACTACTCGGTCCAGAGCGACATCTGGTCACTTGGTCTGTCGCTCGTCGAGATGGCGATCGGCATGTATCCGATCCCTCCGCCCGACGACAAAACTATCACAGCGATATTCGGAACCCAGCCAGGCGTACCGGCCAGCGAGAGCACAGCCACGGCCAATAGCGCGTCTACACCTACGGCTCAGTCGCCCTCGCACAGTAAGTTTTTATTAGATTTTTTTTTACTTTTTTTTTTAATCGGTAGAGAGAAAGGAAGAGAGAGACGATGATTGTAGCGCTAGAGAGGCTCCTTTTTGATTGTGTTTTTCTCGTTTGTTGCCCCGCTTCCTCACAAAGGCCGAACTAATGCTCCAGGACGCTTTGAGTATGAGAGCCAGCAGGGTAACGTATCAATCAATTCTACTGGCTTATGAATTTATCTGATGGCGATTCTCAGTGTTTATCGTTCTGACAGTTTGCATGTTTATATTTTTAGAATTTTTATTTTTTTGGTCGTTGAATGTAAGTGTAATTACCGACAAAAGTTCAACCAAAATGTTTAGAAAACTTTTTTGTTTGTTAAGGTATAATACAGAGGTATTCGTGTTTTTTTTTGTTTTTTTACTAATGATAATAAATTATTCGATGTGCAATAAGATATTAAAAAATAAAAAAACTAAAGCAAATATTTTATTTCTGTTAATAGATCCAAACAGTCCAAGACCCATGGCGATATTTGAATTATTAGATTACATCGTTAACGAGCCACCGCCTAAACTACCACCTGGAATATTCAGCGATGCATTTACGGACTTTGTGAATCGCTGCTTGAAAAAGAATCCCGCAGAAAGGGCGGATCTGAAGACGCTTATGGTACATATTATATTATATCACATATACACTTTTACATTAAAAATTGAATTAAAAATTCC
>JAPYZA010003130.1:0-15760 GCA_030522685.1 Eupelmus azureus | reverse complement strand
TTCTTTTATTTAGAATCACGAATGGATAAAGAAAGCAGAATCGGAAAACGTCGATATCGCCGGATGGGTATGTCGAACAATGGATATACAGCCGACAACTCCTACGCGCTTGGCGAACGTACAATCCTGAATAAATGTTACTCTTACATACTTGACCACTTGCATTCACGTTCAGTACTCTTGAGTCACATTTGCGTTTTGCTTTTAGTTCTCAACGCGGTTGTTATGAACAGTGGCGATTCGTTTTCTTTCTTTCAATTATACGTGAGCTCTATCACGTTTTATTTACGAATTTGAGAAATGAAAGGTAACAAACGATAAACGGATAAGCCATGTAACAGATATGCGCAAATAAATAATAACAAATAAAGGTGTGAAGCTTCGTAGATAATGTCAATTTTTTGTGATAATGGCAGAATTAGTACACAAGCTAAAAGTATGACGTGTATAGTTACTTGGTATACGATGTCTTATCCGTTTTTTATGTGTATATATATGTAGGAGAAAAAATGTGAGAAATATAGTAGATTACGCGATCGAAGTAGAAATTATATTAAACAAAAGAAAAAGAAGAGTTAAAGTATAATCAAATACGCGAAATAATAATCCTCGCGGTCTCTATGATCATGTATGTCTCGCTCGCCACTGAATTTCAGTTCCTTAAAAAATTTGATTTTTTCTATCTACCATGTCTTTTATTTTAAAGTATGTAAGATGAATCGTTCTAGACTAGTTTTAGTGTCATTATGAACATTGAAAATATTTCTTCCTTGAAAACGAGATTAAGATGCAAAAAGAATAATAATGAGAAAATTTTCTTAAGATCATTAAAAGAAAAAATAAATAATAAATACAATGGCATTAAATGCATTGAATAGTGCGTTGATTTTGTGAGATTTGTACCTGAATGCTGTATAGTATAAGCTTCGTATCTTCAAGACGAAATAAATCAATCGAGAGGTTTACGGCGCAATTTACTATTTCTGTTATTGTATTTAATAAGCCAGTGCTAAACTTTCTCGTTCCGATGTATAACTTCTTAAGCACATGACAAAGGACTGAATTTTCCATTTGTGCGTATACATACTCTATATATAAATATTGTATCTACGAGAGTTGTAGCTATAATGTGTAGCATGTTCGATAAACTTCTGCCATATATACTTAAATATATAAAGAGATGAAAAAAAACTTAAAAGAAAACCTATGAGAATTATTGCAAGTCTGTACAAAAATGTTGCTTAGGTTTTATTACCTTAATGATAAAATGCATATGTAATTATAAATGAATTTTAATTACATATAAATTATTAATGTGCATCTTGTAAATTCTTTAAAACTCATCGAAAATTATATGTAATCATTTATAATTATATATTGAGGTTTATCCACTTACGTATGTGTACAATTTTTTGCGATTCGCTTTCATAATTTCTGACTGACTTTTATTAGAATTGCAACTCAGTGTAAAGAAAGAATAAAATAAAAATAGATACGTAAAAATGCGGTTGAAATAAAGTTATTTCAACTTGGCCTCTTAATTCTGAAAACTTCTTAAGCTCATCGTGCTACACAGATTAGCGAAAATGTATTAAAGTAAAAGAGTATAACTCGTTTAGAATTAATTGCTCAATCACTCAAAAGTATTTACGATAGCAAATTATATTATATGTTATCACGTAATTGTTCGTACACACGTTAAACATCTAAGTATGTATATGAAAAGTCAACTGTAAGTTGACTATTAAGTATGTTGTGTGCAAAATATTTTAAAAGATGTCTTATTGAAAAAGATAAAAGAAAAAATCGATAAAGCACTACTAAAAGCGGCTCGCAGGCGATGAGAAAAAATATTCTCGGTATTCGTTGATATATGCATTTTCTAATCAATGTATAATAAATGAAATGCGCATTTGAGTTGATCATATTGTTGTAATATTAAAAATCGCATTTTAAGAAAAATTATTTAACAATTTTAAATATTAATTATTTTGGCATAAGAACTTTAAAGTTCATTTAATTTATGAATCACTCTATTTTAGAGATGTGCAGTTACCCAAAAAATGGATCTACCCCTGTTAATACCCAATCCGACCGGTACAAGTCAGGTCTCCAATCGGGTTGAATAGTCCAAAATTAGGCATACACGAATTTACGGGACTACTTAAATCAATTGAGTTTCTCATGTCTACAAGACTACTCTATAATGTGAAAAAAGAAATTAATAATACCTGTTTGTTAATGTAGTCTAAACGTCTTATAAATCCAAAGATTAAAGCCTGATGATTATATAGACTTATAAGATGCTTACAGATATGCTGGGCAAATTTCAACTTGGATTATCGGCAATTTATAAAAGAAATTTAAATTAAAAATTGTGTAATTGTAAAAGGTAAAGTGAACTTGCATTATTTTATACTGAAGTTAAAAATTTTTACAGTAGGTACAGGATAGAAATCAATAAAAAAATCCAACCTGATCTTGTTTTTCGGGTATCTACACAACTCTATTGCTTTTCAAAAACAAGCAACTTAGCTTTCAAATATTTTTAATTATAAACTTTATAGTGAATATGCTACAAAATATAATGCACTATAAAAACAAAATATTATAAGTAAAGTTTTTTTAATATGACAAAATTAAAATAGAGCATTGAAATAGAGTATTCAGAAAATTTTATTTTTTAGAAATTAATCGCTTCTATTCCAATTTTTTTATCATAATGCTTTATAAATTCTTTATTAATAGAGCTATAAATATATATGATACTATAAATAAAAAATGCAAATCATTTAACTTGTATACATCTAACTTTTTATCGAATTATTGCTAAATTTGAAAGTGTCTAGATTCTATGTTATTTGAGGATGCGATAAATTTATTAATTTCTCCACGATATTTCGAGGTATTTGTTTATATATTTGTTTATATAAATCACATGTTATGTATATCGAATAAAATAAAATTCTGAACACAATCTTACAGAGGCATTACAAAGAGGATAAATTCTTTATGTAAATTTTAGTATTTGCTCCAGGTGAGCTAATTCTTGTTGGCATGACTCCAGTGCGCTAGACTGATTTATCAATACTTTAAACTCTTGTAAATGTCTAGAAAGAATAGAGTGTACTTCCGTTATAAATATGGATAATATAAAAAAAAATAAAAATGAGAAAAATAATGAAATAAGAATGAAACCTGAAAAAAATGTATTTAAATTGCTTTATATATAAATTGCTTTATTTTGCTCTAATTTCTTATTTACTTTTTAAATTTGTAGTTACATTGTTTTAGAAATAAATATCGTAAATAATGCCAAATTTTTTACAAGCGATATTTAATTTAAAAAGCCACTAGAAACGTACTTAAAATTTGATAAAAACAATCTTAACGGCCCTGAGATAAACCACCGTAATTCTATACTTTAGTAGTCACCACTACTTATTGAGAAAACCTGTTAACAAATTGATATCTTCGTTTTAAAAATTTTTTTTTGCAAGTGCTCTGTAGAATCACCTGTATGTTTTCTGACTACAACTTTATATAATTTATTTTGTGTAAATTCAAACTATTTCTGGATTATCTTTTTTCAAACAGACAATTAGAACATTTTTAATTAATCTAAATGGTAATATATTATAGCTAAATAGCTACGAGTAGCCCCATTGAGTAGCTCTTATCAAAAAATAGGATTTACAGAGAAAATTAGTAAATAATTTTTAAAAAGGAAATATCAATCCGTTAGTAGATTTGCTTATTAACGGCGACTGCTTGAAGGGGATTTTAAATAAATTTTGTACATTTGTTTTCTCAGAGCATATCTCAGAACATTCGAATAAAATTAATCAAAAACGATTTGACCTCGGCACTTATTGAAAGAGATGCACATTCCTAGATGTAACGTGAATTACACAGGTTGTGTTATTAGATTTTTCTACGTGTTGTATGAATGAAAATATTTTTATTATATTAATCACTACTTTTAATATGTGCTATCGGTGTAAATACATATACGTGCTTATAATTTTTTTGTCTTTAAATCGTAGCAGTAAGAAATAATTAGGCCTATTATGTTATTTGTAATATGTTAAATTTCATTCAATATAATTGTATTTTGAAAATTATATAATAAAATTTTATCACATCATAACAAAAACAAATGAAAATATATGAAAAGTAAAAAGTTTATTTCATCTATAATATTTCAAAAACTATCATATTATTCATTAAATGAAACAGAAACTTGCCAGAAGTAAATTTATTAAAAAATAAATGACAGAAATATATATCATATACTTATTTTCTTTAATATCTTGAGCAAGTATTTGAAACCAACTAATTGAGACCACTAAATGAGCCTACCAAGAATAAACCTGATATTTTACTTTGTTCAATTTCGATTTCATCGATTTAATTTAATTTTCATTTAAGACGAATATTTAGGTTTATATGTTTGTATTTTTGCATAATCTGATCATCTGATACATACAGTTTCATACAGATTCATAAAGTGATTCAAAAAATATACTCAGGCAAAAGAAATAGTAGATAGATGTGCATTAATGTAACGTTAATTTGATTTTAGATTAATTATTAATATATAATTTAAAAAAATTCATGACGAATTACGTAAACTTCATATATACTTGACATTTGTTTCATTCATTCGTTCTTCATTGTTGCATTTCGAGTTTTCAAAGTGTTTTATAATATAACAATTCTTTAATTCTATCAAAAGTAAAGCAGATAAACATTTTTTTAAAGAGTTAATAAATGAATAACAATTAAAATTTCAAATTATAAATTAATAAATATCGCCAAGCATAGTTGACCGCGATACAGCTTTTTAAAAGTAAGGTACTAATATTTATTTTTTATTTCTTCCAAAATAAAAGAAATACTAATTAATACTACAATTTTGTAAAACCACTAGAAATTTTAGAGATTAAATAATTAATACATTTTACTAGACTCTAAAATTGGTAAAAAGGTATGAAACTCTTGCATTGGTCTGTTCATGGAATAAAATAATTAAAAAATTATTTTAGGTCCGTAATTCTGTTTATTATTAAAAGAATTATTTGTTTACATTTGTTTTTTCTTTAACTGATTTTCTCCAATTCTGAAACATCATGAAATATCATCCATTACACTGTTATTTTCAAATGCGTTTATTTCAGTGTTTGTGCTTTTTCTCATATATGCGCTTTTATTATCTTTTTCACATAAAATGATAACAACGTAGGCCAGTGAAATAATTTATAAGATATCGATTGAAGTATTTACAAGGCACAAGCATACAAACTCTAAAAGAAAAAGAATAAACACAAAAGAAAATTTTAGATGTATTTATGTAATGTTAACAAAAATCAAAATAAATTATGTTGTATAATGTATAAAACTTATGAAAATTGATATAAAAAATAAGATTAATGTATATTTTAGTTTTATAACTATACTATTATCAAAGTAGTTTTGAATAGCAAATACGCAGTTTTACTTCTAACGCGTATAATTTAGTTTCCATAACAATATTATTCACAGAGTAGATACTAAACATGGAACTTGAAATGGTTAATTAAAACTAAAGTTTCATTATCGCAGTTTTGTACGATTTTTGTAATGAATTCCTGGATGAAAAATTGAAATGGAAATAAGTTTTTACTCAATAGATTAATGATTTCATATTTGTCAGATGAGCAATTAGATATGAAAATGCTACTTAAATATTTTTTTATATTTAATTATAATGGACTTTTCGTATTCATCAAACATTATTGTATAATTTCCATAATTGGATGATCCGTTTACAGCATTTGTCAAAACAAATTTTAATCGTTCATTTTTTAAAAACATTTTAGTTAAATTTACAATGTAAAAATAAAATACCATATACAGGACGGTAATTCTTGGAAATTGTAAAATAATGATCTGCGAAAAAATAACGATTTTTTTGTAATCATGCTAAGTAAACTCAATAATGAGATACTCTAATAAAAAAGAGCATATAAATGTATAAAAAAAATTGTTTTTTTTTGTTTATTTCTGACAAAAAAAATAAAATATTGACTTAAATACTTATTTTTTTTTTAATTTGAATGAAAAAAGACCAAAAATAAAATAAAGTTTTTGTAATGATTGAAACGATTAAAAAAGTAGTCTTTACAAGATGTTATGCTCTTTTGTATTAAAATATCAAATTTTATATAAAATTTGTATAAATTTATAATTAAAAAGTTCTTACAAAATCATAGCATTTTCACACTTTGAATACGTTTTAGCAAATATTACATTCACAAAAAAGTTACAAATTTTCCTTATCTCAAATTTTTTAATCTCATATTTAATAGAAAAAAGTTCGATCCAGGATCACTGTTTTTCCGTCACAGCAAACTATTCGCACATCTATGAATTGATGCTTTTTAAAACAGGAAGACCTCTTCGTCGCTGTCATCCATTCTTCTGAAGTAATTATAGTAATCGTACACATCGAACTCGTCATCATCCTCGAGACCTAGGAACGAGTCGAAATCATCGATTTCGTCGTCGAGTTCATGCAATTCGTCGGGGAAGAAGTCGAATTGGTCGTGATCAAAGTCCGGACGTAGAAAAGATTCTGACAGATCGACGTTGAGTACTTGCAGGAACGGCGACACTTTGGTGATTTGGCTGACGGCGATTTTCGTGTCCCCGATGTACATTTTGAGGACGACGTTGTTGGTGCGATTCATGGTGGCCTTGATGGCTACTTCGATCAGGTCGTTGGTCAATAAGTTGCAGCCAGAGAAGTCGAGTAGTTCAATGCCTTGTGACTCTTCGATCAGCTGGCAGAGACCCGGATCTGTAAGATTTGGGCAGCCACGGCACTCCATGGTACGCAGATTCGGCATGTCGTTCAATACCGCATCTGTGATTTTTCCGAGGTAACTGATCTTCAGGTGCTCGAGCTTTGGCAGTGATGTGATGCCGGCTAGACCCTCGTTCGTCACCGAATGGCAAGCTGTAATTATACCAATATATAAAAATTTGTTTTTTAATTTTTCCAATTTAAAAAAAAGTCAATAATGTTTGAATTAATATTTTTTGAGCAAGTTATAAAAATAATATTTTGAAGTATAAATAAATAATATACATTGCATGCATATTATGCGCGCTCGCGCGCGCGTGTGAACAAATAGTAATGAATATCAAGTTTATTCAAATCTATTCCATGTAAATTAACAAGCTAAATATCACAATAGGCTTTTAAAATAATCAAGGTTACGAAATTACAAAATTTCTTATTTGATCAATGACATGAACATAAATCATATAATTATTTGGTACATGGTCTCTTGATGGATCATAACCACTAAGGAATAAAAAAAAATCATATAATTATTGGTTTTAATTATTTAGAAATTTGAATATGCAACATCTATTATAGTATCATCATTAATTAATTATAAACAAAATTGTTAAAATTATTACTATCAATGTTATATGTTCAAGCACGTTGATACAATAAAGTTTAAATTTAAGTAAAAAAATAATTTTTTATTATAAGGCCTAAAATTAGTAACCGCAATAATTCAATTTTATAGATAATTTTTAAACAGCGATTTCTAGTGTAAGTAAAGTATTTAGTAAGTCTTCAAGTGATAATTTTTGTTTACTATCCCAAAAAATAGTATCTTTCAAAACCAATGTAAAAATTAAAGATTTACTGTAACTGAGAAAATAAATTATACTAACTCGAAATAATTTATTTAATTGATAAATTTAAAAAAGTTACTTACAGCTAATATCCACATTCGTTAATTGTTTACATTGAGCTCCTACAATTTTTAAGAAATCATCCTCAACTGAAGTATTTTCAGATACAATTAGGGTTTCGAGATTAATACATTCTGCAAGTCGTGGCATAATATTGAGCCTTATCATTGGGAAATAATCACAGAGTTGCAATACTTTCAAACTATTTGCGCATAATGTTACGGCTTTTACAGCCTGATCATTAAAACTGACACACTTCGCTAAAGACAACGTGTGTAATTTTTGGAACATTTGAAGAGCCTGTCAAATAATAAAATTAATTAATAATTTCAAAAATCAAGTATAAACAGAATTATGTTATTAAATTTTGAAAAAACTTACATTATAAAAATGGCACGGTGATACATTAGGACATTCTTCTAATATAAGAGTCTCAATTGACTGTGATGGTAAAGTTAATAAACATTTACCAGTGATCGAGTTTCCTTCAAGTTTGAGATATCTAAGCTTCTTATTCTTTATAAAGAGCTGAGACAAATCGTTGTCACACGGACTCGAACAGCTACCAAGACTAAGTTCTAAAATATTGGTGCAGCTTGCCGCCAAAGCCTTAATTCCCGCTGGCGATACATTGAGTGCGGTAACATCGATATACTGCAAATTTGGGCATAGCCTGCCGACAACGGATAGTGTACTTTTAGTTAATTTTTCCGCATAATTCGAAAAGTCGATATGCGTGATTGAAGAGCCACAGCGGAGTAGCACCTTTCGAAGAGTCGGCGTGTCTATTTCTCTTGGGCCGAAATTCGTTACTTTGAATCCCCAAGTTGACTGTGTTAAGTCTAATTTCTTGAAAGTACGCCAAGACTGACGACTAATAACATGCCATCGTCTGCAAACTAATAAAAATATTTTATAGTATCTGCACGTTATAATAAAAGAAATTAAATTAATGTGGTATAATATCAAGCAAATATTTTAATTGTAAATATATTTTATTTATACCTCTTTCTGCTTTCACTCGGTCTGCAATAGGAAGAAACATGAACACGTGCATCAAGCAATCATCGTTCAATTTGTGTATTTCAGCTTCTTCATTTAATATAAATTCAGTCGACACTTTTGTGCTAGAATCTGATTTTTTTGGCATTTTTTTAAGATTTTCAATACTATCTGGTTGATGCCAAGAGTCAGCTGGCATAACTCTTAAGTCTCGATTGTGAAGGTGTATCGCCTTTTTATGACCATCCTTCGTAGCTCTAAAATTTAAAATTGGAAAATCATATCACTTTTCTGAGATGAAAGATTTGTAAATTAAAAATTATTAGCATATTTTAAATTTTTTATCATAATAGCATATTGTGTACCAATGCTATTAAAGTGAGCTTTTTCAGCCCAAGTGTGGATTTTGCAATACTTGTTTCCAATTTATAATATACTCAACTTTGGCTAAAATGCTAAATTGCCTACAATAGTACTGCAATCACACGTGGATAGAAAGATCTATGTGTTCATCATATATCTCTATTTATAGATGTAAAATACAAAAAATTAAATATGGCATATTGATTTTTTGATATTTTATGTTAGTGGGTGTAAAAAAGTTATTTTAAGCATGTTTTTAACAGTGTATAAAACATAAAAGTCATGCATGTGCTACAAAAAAAAAAAAATTTTAAATATTTTATTATTATAAATAAAACAAAGAAAAATATAAATTAAAATGATAATAGTATATTACGCAAATAAGGAATAAAGTTTGATATTTAATTGACTTTCATTTTATGTTGTAATAGAACTGTATTCCAAACAATATATAAAGATTTATATTTTTATATTAAAATTGCACGTCTTGTATTTACTTCATAATTTAAACTTGTTAAAAACAATCTAATTTTCTATCAAACTTTTATTGCCCTTGCAAAGTAACGAAATACAATAAATTATTCTAAGAAATAAAGTATGATTTTACATTTAAGGAATTTGATTAAGTAATACTTTATATCCTCTAAAAATTTGTAAGAAAAATATGCCAATTATTTTTGTTTTTTGGTTCATATAGTAGAATGTTGTTTAAGTAGGAAATTCAAAATAAATTTATTATCTAAAAATTTTAAAATTCATAATTGTTTACTTACTTTAAGGCATCATCAATACTGTTGAAAGTTACAAAAGCATAATTGCTTTTACCAGTATTTCTTTTTAAATAACAGCTATCTAATTTTCCATACGTGGAAAATAACTTTTCAAGGTCTCTGTGTGTCGTCTGAAATTCAAATAAAATATTATAGTAAAACTTTACGAAAAATTTATATGCTCAATTTTCAATAGTTTAATTTTCTTGATTAGTAAAGTAAAAATGTAATTACTCACTCTTTGTGCTAAATTGCCAATGAAAAGTTTTCTTATGGGAACACCATCGACGGTGTAGGGTTTGATGTTACTAATGGAATCTTCTAAATAATACTCATCTGAAAATATACAAAATTTCATACATTAACCAACATAATAATAAAATTCTCCACATCATTTCCATAAAAATCACAAGCATTTGACAGAAAAAATAAGCATCGTAACAAAAAGCTAGCCTACAACGTTAAAAAGACCCAATAAACCTTTTAAAAATTCAACACGTTTCCAAACCGTCCACGAACGCCAACGTATACCCAAGTATTTTACCATCCAAAATACGCACTACAGCGCGCTGCTCAGCAGTCTGCGATGCCACCAAACAACAAAGCCGGACTAGCTCCTCATTTGCACACTAAAAACTCTCGCCCTAAGCAAACCAGCTCGGCCCGACATTGAACGTAAACAAAGACACGCGTAGTCACTCTATACTCTCGCCCCCAAAAATCCAACTCTCCTCTCGCACACCACGCTCTTATACACACATATATACAGAATCGTATCTCACGCGCACAATTCGACAGGTAGCCCACGTCCACGTAAAACTCGACCGATATCAAAAATAGCGTAAAGACTCACCGCCGTGGTCGATGTTCCAGAGCCTGTGCAATATGTTGCAAAGTCCCTCGCCGATCTGGTCCTGCATCATTTTTTTTTTCGGCGCGCGACGGGGAGAAGATAGGGCGCAGAGATGTGTTAGGCCGCCACCGCGTGGCTCTGCAGCCCCCCGCGATAAATACAGCAAAGAAGCAGGATAGCCGTTCTAGATATGTGTATATAGGTATATAGAGAGAGCGAAGCTATGCTACGAGCCCTCTCCGATAGCTTCACCTATACGTAATCATAACCTAATTCCCCGAATCCGCACAGCAGCAACTTTCTTTTCTCTCCGCCACGCATATGCACCACGCACTGAAATGTTTCTCCTCCTCGTTGCACTATATGCACTGAATATACACACTCGCGCTGCGAGGGCTATGAGAGAGATTATTTCGAGTCCAGCTCTTGTTACAATACTCTCTCACTCTTTCTCCTCTGGCGACGGTTACGCGACGTCGATTGGAAAGCGCTTCTCTGTCTGTATATATCAGCTCGGATCAGTAGCTGCGGCGTCGGCGGCGATGCAAGGCATTTTCGTAAGCGTGCGCGCCGCGGAAGAAAATGTGTATATAAGTACGAGTCTCGGCCGCCTGCCAAAAGCTCCTCGCTACGCGCTTACAGGCTGTATCTATACGTGCATGTAACCTACTGCAGGTGTCCTGCTCTTCTTTGTCTTCTCTTTTCAATGCGCAGACTCGATCTCTTCCCCCGAATTCGCGAGTATATATACAGAAATGAAATGCAAGCGTATATTCGCAGGTATATATGCAGGCGCGTGCGCGAGTTTCGCGCGCTCTTTAATCTATTTCGAAGGTATAATACACGCGGCTGTGACCTTGAACCGGGTATACGAGTAAGTCGGCCGCGCGAGCGCGATTTGAATGACAAATTTCCGATGCACCGGCGAGATTTTTTAATTCCGAGAGCGGCTGGTTATGCATTCGGCGGGCTGGCTTTGCATATTTTCTCGCGGTTACGTGTGAGGAAGTGCATTAGACGATTATGCTAAGCGCGCCGGGCGGCCGTGACACTATGGACTGGATTTTGGGGCGCGATGCCTGAGAACGTTGTGGAAGTATCTGGTTTGTGCGAGCGAGGAATGGTTTATTTGGAATAAATTTGAATTGGTTGAGAGTCATGTGTTTTGGTTACGCGCCGCGCGGATTGTTTATTGTTTGTAAACGGATTGGGTACGTTGGTGGGAGTTTTCTTTTTTTGGGTGCGGTTTGAGTTTTTTTAGGTAGGGGACGTGAGGGTTTTTGGTTGCGAAATGATATTAATGGGTTGGTTGATTAGGAGTAAATGATTTTCGGTTTGGTTTTTAGATAGAGTTTTGATTTAGGGATTTTCGGAGCAGGCGTGATTAATGTTGCTGGTAATTGTTCAACTTCTGTCTAGATGTGCGATTTCAAAATATCGTTCTAAAATACGGGCTTTGTATTGTGCAGTATATAGTTATGCAAAATTTATAGGCAAGCATTAAATTTAAAAGAAATTATTATTAAATAACATTAAAATAAAAAGTAAGTCTTCAAAAGATTCTATAAATTTTTTAAAAATTAAACACGCTCTCAAACGTGAATATTAAAAAAACATTATTAAAAGAAGAATTATACTTTTTACAAACTTATCACCTGTAAGTGTAAAGACATTTTTTGTTTATTTGATAAAAGTAAAAGTCTAACAAAACTATATTTATCACAGAATTCTTCATTATAAAGATCTTTATTATTTCCTAATTAAGAACCCATTTAATTATCTTCAAACACGTGCGTTAGATCATTTAAACGGTGTTATTTAAACTGCAATGATTTTTTAAATGCTACGTAAATCTTTTTAAACTTCTTTTTCTGCACTTCTATATAAATACCATAAATATATAGTTATTCCGAAGTAAAGTCGAAGTAAAGTCGAAGTATTGCCGAGTGACGCAATTTTTAAATAACCGAGCTCAAAGAGGAAAAGTTTTTTTTTCGTACGAGGAAAAAAATTAAAGCAAAGTTAGTCAAAAAGCAAATTTTTTAACGCTGCTTAATAGCTATCGAAAAATGTATATATGCAAAATTCATCTAATCTAAATTTGTAAATGAATATTTAATACCATACCGGTAACGGCTTTTTTCCAGATCATTCACTGCTCATGAACATATCCGAGAATCAGATTTTAATTTACGCTATGACGTTTAATTGAATTGTCTTTATTCATCGGGCGACTTTGACAGAAAAAGTTTAACTTCAAATGTAATGCAAACTACTGAAATGATTCTGGATTTCGGTTAGTGGAGCTGCTCAATATGGAAATGATTATGATCATGTGCGTTACTCCTTACTTTTTAGTAACTTTCCCACTGCCATTGAACCCCGATTGATATTCGGAAAATCACGTAACGCTTTGTGCTAGGTTTTTGAATTTTGCGTTTATTAAAACTATATTAAAAATTTATTATTTTAATTAAATAGTTTAAATTACTAATAGTGAAATTGCTAATTAAATTTCTGATGACGCGATTATATCGTTAAAACAAATGTGGAGTACAGAATGATTTACATATTCAGAAATATTAAAAATATAAAACAATCACCAATTGACATTAAAGCTTTTTGTTTATTCCTTAATAGTGACAATGCAAAATTATTAATAACAATGCAAAATCGAAAAGATTAATATTTAATGATTCGTATTTTTTATTGCGCGGTTATTAGCCTTAAATTTACAGAAGTGTACAACTCATCATTTTACAAAAGTGTAAATACGTATCTTCCTACTTTATTTTTAAAATAATTTTCGGGCATTTATTTAAGTACTATACAGTTTAAAAGCCTCGTACAAACAAATAGGGTCAATGTGACAATAGATCTATATATATATACATCTGAGAAACTGAAAAATTCTTCGTATTCGATTAACTAACAATAAGGAGAAACAGTCTTTATAAACACCGGTCGTCGCTGACACTCTTCAGTGTTGCGTCCATTTTATCGACTTGAGGTCGATGCCATCCTGGACCATCTCCCAAAGCGGACTCATTTCTCGGAGTCGTATCACGTGTCTAACCGTGTTTGTCACGGTGTAATCGATCTCCTCCATCGTCGAGAATCGACCGATGCCGAATCTGATGCTCGAGTGCGCTAGGTCCTCCGATGCGCCGATCGCTCTCAGCACGTAGCTGGGCTCTAAACTTGCGCTCGTGCAGGCCGAACCACTGCTTAGAGCGATGTCTTTTAAAGCCATCAGCAGAGACTCACCCTCGACATAGGCGAAGGACAGGTTCACACAGCCTGGGTACCAATAGACCGGGTCACCGTTTCGTATTACGTGGGTTAATTGCGACATGATGCCGTCGATTAGCCGGTTGCTGAGCTTTGTTATGTATTCGTGATCGTATGACATTTCGCTTCTCGCGAGCTCACAGGCTGCGCCGAGACCGACTGCTAGTGGAGCTGGAACTGTACCACTGTGAAAGAGAAATATTATTAGAAATAATGTACAAAAATATATTTATTTTATTTAGTGTAACATGTACAACTTTACCTTCTCATTCCTCTTTCTTGTCCACCACCACTCTGGATTGGTTCTAAACGTACTCTTGGTCTTCTTCTGACGTACAGTGCTCCAATACCTTTTGGACCATAAATTTTATGTCCACTGATAGACATAAGGTCTATATTCATTTTGTTAACATCTAAGGGAATTTTGCCTACTGCCTGAGCAGCATCCGTGTGAAAGAAAATTTTTCTTTTTCTACAAAGTGCACCTATTTCTTCTATTGGCTGTCTTACTCCAATCTCATTATTGACTGTCATTATTGAAACCATAGAAGTTTCTGGTGTCAACGAAGCTTCCAATTCTTCTAGGTTGATAAGGCCATTGGTCATAACTGGTAAATATGTAACTTTGAAACCTTCCCCTTGTAAATATCTACAAGAATCTAGTACACATTTGTGCTCTGTTTGCGTTGTGACAATATGATTCTTCTTTTCTTTATAAAATTTTGCAACCCCCTTTATAGCTATATTGTTACATTCTGTAGCACCAGAAGTAAAAACTATTTCTTTTTCGTTAGCACCAATAAGATCTGCAACTTGTTTGCGGGCATGATCTACTGCAGCTTCCGACTCCCAGCCATACATATGTGTTCTAGAATGAGGATTTCCTTGATAAGACGTCAGGTACGGCATCATTTTATCCAATACTCTAGGATCCATAGGTGTCGTTGCTTGTGCATCAAGATACAGCGCTCTGCCAAGCGTAGGTGCTGCTTGCAGCTTTTCCTCATCAAGATTGCTCAGTGAAATATCAACTAATTGTGATGCTGATGTGTGCAAAGTTCGACATTTTTTCATTCGCCAATGCCTCAAAGTAAATATCCTTGCTGAGTGCAACATTTTTTTTAATCACTTCTTAATACTTTAAATACTTAAAACAGTTAACCAGTCAAGCTTGTAAAAACACAATTAGCCTCTCATCTTCAGAAGTCTTCGTTAAAAAAATCTCTTTTCCAAACCACTGGATCCTGCAAAACAAAAGAACACAAAGAAACTTTACAAAGTAGTTCCGGTAATTAGCGTGTGCAAACATGTCTCCTCATAACCATAATCAACTAAATCCATCACAGTCTCAAAACGCATTACGACCATTAACGAATTACTCTACTTTTGCAACAACGCATGCTTGACGTCATTCATTTCTCTTCGTAAAAATTAACAAACACGCGAATCTTAATGTAACTGCTTCTAACCTTATTGTTTAGCGATCCCAATGTGTGTATACTCTCCGGTGATGGTGAGTTAGACCTGCGGTCTGTGCGTGAAATTTCGGCTGCGACCGGCCAATACGAATTCGCGGGAATATACGTATACGTATGTATATATATATCTATATACGCACGTGGTTATGTTTCACGATTGTGTGCAAATGCTCTGCAATAGGTATGCGGATAATTGCGTAGGCTAGCTTTTGCGACACTGACGGTCAAATTAGCGAGTTTTTCATAAT
>JAPYZA010003129.1:0-10206 GCA_030522685.1 Eupelmus azureus | reverse complement strand
ACAGCATGTTTGACCATAAGAAAGAGTGAGACAAAAAGTGTTTTTGTAACCTTACCCAAACAAAAATTAAAAAATTTAACATTCCATCATTCCGGAACTATATACGTGTGTACAATGAAATTAGTTTTGAGAAACTAACTTAGGATACAAAATTTTGATCTTATTTTAAATAGTAACAGTGTTTTTCTTTATTTCATCTCAGTTTGAATTCTTATAGGTAATCTATGATAATAATTATATAAATAAAAATAAATACTCTATATTTTTCAATTTAATAATATCGAACGAAAATATAAAAAAAAAATCTACTTATCGTATATGAGAAGGAAAGCAAAAACTATACCATCCTCTCAAAGCGATCGGCTGGAACTTAGCCAAAGGCGAAAACAAACATCACCCTCCCTTCTTTAATCAAAAACACATATATCTATATTCAGTAAAATGCATAAAAAAAAATTGTTGTATCATCAGGTCGCACAGAACGGCGACGCGAACCCGCAGTGCCGCAGCTGCGGCAAGGTCGTCTTCCAAATGGAGCAGACGAAGGCCGAGGGCCTCGTCTGGCACAAGAACTGCTTCCGCTGCGTGCAGTGCGGCAAGCAGCTCAACGTCGACAATTACGAGAGCCACGAGGCCACCCTGTACTGCAAGCCCCACTTCAAGGAGCTCTTCCAGCCCAAGCCCGTCGAGGAGTCCGATCAGCCCAGTGAGTTTAACACAGATCATCTAACGACTTTCTCACCTCACCTGCCTATACGTCGATCCTTTATTTCTCTAGCCTCCCGAGAGAGATGCGCGCCCTGTCTGAGTTGCTAGTGGGTTAATGGGTGATTAGTCTGTTTTTTTTTATTTGTTTTTCTTTCTTCTTTCGGAGGAGGGCGGTGAAGTACTACAATTTGCTCTGAAACATAAATTTGGCGAAATTTTATGAGCCTCTTAGGACTGATACTTCATTTTACTCGAAACGGTAGAGGCGCACTTGCATTCTATAAAAGTGAAAACTATTCAGTAAAATTATGAAAACGCACCAATGTAAATTTGAAAAAAATTAAATTTATTTTAATTAAATACATGAGTAAACAAATTTTAAAAATATCCGTAGATTTTAAATTAATAAGTTCCAAGAGCTTCTTTAATTTAATTAAAGCATCTGTAAGTATAAAATACGAATACACGGAATTGCATACCAGGCATATTAATTAATATACGGAAAATCGTACCGCAGCGTTATCGTTAACATTAACACAGTGATCTCAATTCAGCGAGTGAACAGTCAACAGTTCTTCCGCCTCAAGAATTTTAATGATCTGTCGATCGGGCGTCACTTCCTATCGTGCTGCTTTATTTTTATTATACAGTTTCTTCAAGAGTTTGTGGTGAAAACTATTTTATTTTTTTACTATAAATTCATTTCTTATTTGCAATAGTTAAACTTCTTGATTTTTCATAATTATTTACATTAAATTCCACAGAGTTTAATAATTTTTTAAAAGTAAAATTGATAAATCAACGGATAGTTATTGCTCACTTATTTGAATATCACATTTTTTATTATTTATTTATATAGAAACATCTTCTGCCTTGTAAAAACAAGTCGAACATACAAAAAATAAATTCCGCATTCCTAGCTTTTTCTCAACTTTAAAAATATTACTCGTGAAGAGTTTAAACAAAACAATCAACACATTAATTTCTACTAAATCCCACCCACGCCCGCATCAAGAAGAAGCGCTAGCGTGAAAGCTCTTGGCACGCAGCATCCCATCTTCTATCAACAAACGCAAAACATTCAAATTTACTATCCACCTTTGAATAGCTTTTCGAGCATATAAACCCGTGGAGTCAAGGCGTGGAAACTTTTCCCCAATCGACAGATGCCAATAAAATCCCAAAGCAGAAAATCGCGTCCATGACATTGATGCGTGCGAATATTATGCACTGCCACATGCGCGTGTACTTGCTGCTTTTCCGAGGGCGTCGATTTATCGCTCGCAGGTGTTCGGAAAAAAATAGAGCTCTCAAATAGAAAAATAAAGCGTGCAGATCGAAAATAGTGTATTAGTCATTACATTGAATTTCCTGTTTTACTTGTCTATTTGCGAAAATGCTGAATCAAGGATTATTGTGAATCTATTTTAGGGATAGTAGAGTATTGACTGATCAATTTAGAAGATAAAATTAAATATTTCTAATTTTCCTAAAATGTGGTTTTGAATTAAATGTTAGTTTTTGTAAAATATCTATCTTGAGATGCATTTTTCTTTTTTAAAAGAATTAAAATTCTTTAAGGAGACGCTATTTTTAGAGTTATGCACATGTTCTCTGTTTACTTTAGAAGTATAGTAGATTGCGACGTGCCAGAAAGATGATGCACTTTGTTTGTTTTAATGAAGTGCGTAAAGATTTTATCGTTTATTTATAAATGAGAAACGTCAAAATAAATTTTAATTCTAGAACTTGACAAATTATAATGTAATAAAAAATAAAATATTTCTATTCAGTTAGATAATAAATTTTCCGAATGACCATGCATAAAATATAGTTATTAATATCTAATAATACACAACCTAATAAATTAAGTTGCGAGTTACATTTACTGAGTCTTATGAATCCGTTGTAGTGCGCCCTCGAAAGCCAGAAATGATCATACGCGAGAACCAGCCAAAAGAGTTGCCACCCGACGTGGTCAGAGGTAAATCCTCGAGTGGCTTGCAGAATTTTTCGTTACGTTGTTGTTTTTGTTGTTGTTTTTATTTGTTCAATTTTTAACTAATAAAAAGCTGCTTTGGTTTATAATATATTTTGTGTTTTTGTTTATAATATATTTTACGATATATTGAGATTACGATATACATGAGTAATTGGCTGGAATGTATAACTTTTTGTGAACCTAGTTTTATAAAAATTCAAAAGTCTGTAAGTCTGTAATTCAGGTTTCCGATGTGGTACACAATTCAACCAGAATTTAAACTTCTCAATTTCGAGAGTAGAATAAGCACTCACATTTTGGTATCGATATTGAATGTAAGTTTATATATTAAAAATGTATTTTTCATAATTTTTTATGCATGTTTTTTCGGATATATAAAATGTATCTTACTCTCAAAAGTTTTTAAATTTGTACAGCATAATTTACATAATAAAAACCACAGTTTAAGCTTACCTTGATAAATGTGTGGTGAAACTGCTTAATAAAGCGCAATGCATCTATCACGATTAGCTTAAACCGTTGTTTTTATCGCGTAGATCATGCTATAAACATTTGGGAATGATTCAAAGTAAGGTAATTTTTATATGTCCTAAAAACACTTGCAGAAAATTATTAAAAAAATATCGTTTTTTATACCGGAAATGAATATTTTCTGATCGGCACCAAAATTTGAGTATGTACTTAAACTTAAATATGTATTCTACTCCTAGAAAACGAAAAGCTTAATGCTTAGTTGTGGCACCTCAGAAGTTTAAATTACAATCCCTTGAATTGTTATAAAACTCGGTTCGCAAATAATTAAAAGTTCCAAAGGATTAATATTTTACGTCAAACTTAGTATAACAATAATTTTTATAAAGTAATTTAAATAAAAAATTTTAATTGATAAACCAAATAGCTTATTAAATATTCTCTTACTACTCAATCGATGTAAGTTTTATTTACTCATGTTATAGGATAGTTGAGATAAATAAAGTTAATATAATTAATAGTTATATAAGTATGTTTAATTTAACAAAAACTAACAGTTCGGTGTGTAAATTTTGAATTACTCTTATTAAGTTTAACAAATGTTTGGCTTTTAAATTTGTCTACAATAATAATACACTAAAAATTATAATTATTTAAACCAACTAAATTTATAATAAAATATAATTAAAAAAGTTTTAACCGAATCAAATCATGTACATACATTCAATAACATTAAAATTCATTAGCATTAAAAATTTTTCATGCTAATAATTAAGTTTTATTTGATCTTAGAATAAAATTATTCATATTCTATAGGAAAATTTTTAGTCTAACGAAAAAAATGAATTAACTCAAAAACTTTTATTGTTAATATTAATACAATGCAAATTAATGCTATAGTAATATCAATATAAAAAAAACTTAATTTTGTGCGCATCGTTTAATATTAAGCCCATTTGAACAAAATACTATAATAATATTGTATTTCTAGCTTCGGATAAGCCGGACCTGGGACTGGAGGAGTTATCCTCTCTGAACGTTAAGTCGCGCTTCCAAGTTTTCGAGAAAGCCAACGAACAAACGAATGACATAGAGAGATCGCCGTCACAGGTTGCAGTCAAGAGGTCGCCCAGTATACTCAGCAAATTGGCCAGGTATGTAATTTTAATTTTAATAAATTAAAATTTTTTAATTTTCTTTGCCTTGCATATAAATTTTCTATTTTAGAATATATATTTTCATTATATGAATTCATGATTTACCAAAATTTATTTTAATCAATAGATTCCAAGCGAAAGGAATGGATATTGGCGTAGCAGACGAATCCCTCAACGGAATCCCATACGAAGAGTCCAGTGAGAGCGAAGAGGAAATCGAGGAAGAGGAAACGGAAGGTAAGCATTAGTCGGTCAATAAAATGAAAAGGCTTTTTTATTCTATTTCACTCTTTCTTAAAAAAAAATTTTAATCGAGAACTTTTATTAAAATAAAACTAGGAAATGTTAAAGAAATTTAAACGATAAAGTTTTTTTTCGTACATCTAAGTACGAGCGAATGGCGAAACAACCGGATAATGGCGAAATAGACGAATGCTAATATATAAACGAGCCGTGATACCAATCTAAAATTACAAAAGAAAGCTGTTTTATAGTCGCATGGAAGAACAAAAGAGTCGGAAAATAATACAAACTGATGCATTGATTTCCTGTTAGAATAGATATCTGTGTAGAGCTAATAAGTGTTGGATAAAAAATAAAACCCGTGCTTTGTTCTTATTCTTAGGAAAGTTCAATATATTATTAATAAAACTTTAACATACATTTTTCAAAATTTTAAAAATTATTAGCACTAAACTAAGCTTCTATACGTTTGAATTAATTAAGTATTAAATTATGAAAAATTGTTAAAGAGATATGAAACAATCAGAATTAAACATTTTCTTACTTAAAATAAATGTGAAACATTTCAAAATTTAAAAATGTTCTTAATCAATCAGAATATCTTTCATTACGTTTAAAAATAATACTCCGTTGCATTCATCAGAAAAAATTAAAAAATCTACTACAAACTGCAAATCAAGCGCAAAAATCGCTTACATTAAACAAAGCGGACTTATCGAGCGTAAAACTACCAATTATCTCCAACACACAGCTCAACAATCTCGAGGCCAAAAAGTTTTTCGCGCGCCCTGCATCGCGAAGGTTTGGCCGCAAAAATCAGTCGCCGCGAGTTCTTAGATTACGCTCTCCGATTCGATCACTCGTTGCGCAACGCTCGCCTGCAAATGGTACGTACACGCAGATATCCAGCGGCAAAAATCTTCCGCACTTTCCGTAAACGCCTTTTGTTGGCGCGCGGGCTATATGCACGCGTGTGTGCTACGCTTTCTCCGCGAGGTGTCGGCGAGATATATCGGATAACACGACGCACGCGAGAGCCGCGGAGGTGAGCGAAACTTCCTAAAAGTTGTTCGTTTCTGGCGCGGCCAATTAGTTATGCCGCGGTCCGAGCGCCGGCTTTTACGCAAATCGCGCGCAGTTTTTGCCCGAGGGCTTTTCACTTGGGAGCTAGCCGGGTAGCTTGTTTTCAGTTTTCTTTCTCACGTTTAAGAAAGCCAACTGAGAAAGTCAATAATCATTTCTATCTCTAAATGTTTTGTAAGTTTTAGTTTTTTATTTCTTTGTACATGAATTGGAGATTTAATTCTGATTTAAATATTTACATTTTAGCTTTCGCTTTGCTATATAATACACCTTTAATAGCTTTTTATTCAAAATATTTTATTTCTCAAATAAAATGTACAATTACCGACATTATCCTTAATTTAAAAGTGAATACATAAATAATGTACTTAATGTTTTAGAAAGAAAATCTATCTAAAACAAAATTGTGTAATTGTAAAAGAATCAGTATCCTTTCTTACTAAATATCAAACTTGAAGAAATTCAGTATTAACACGATCCATGAAGCCAAAACTCATAAGCCAGTCAGTTTTCTAAATAATTATCCTCTTGTCCATAAAAAAGTCTTTTATTTCAAATAATAAGAAGCACAATAACACAATCGATGATCCTTTTATTCACAGAGGTGGAAGAGTCGACGACAATCGTAAAGGCAAAGCGCGGCGGACGCGAGCGGCCTATCAGCTTCACAAAGATGGACGACATTAAAAACCGCTGGGAGTCGACGAGTCAGCAGGGAAGGCGTGAATCGCAGCGCGAAGCGCGCAAAGAGGAAATTGCCGGCATACGCTCGAGGTTGTTCATGGTAAGGACTCGGGTTCTTCGTGTATCCTCAAGAAGATACATTTGTCGTGGCTTTTGAGTTTTTCATGAAGCTCTGTAGATCTTGTCTTTTGTTCTTTTACGTTAACTTAAAATTATCATAAGCAAGCAAATTAGGATGACTTTCTTTAATAATCGGTTAATTGTAAAAATAACAAATCACATTCATCCATAGTTACTTCTGCTTTTTAAATGATGATTATTACTTTTGGGAACACCTAAATTAATGTTGATTATTCATGACTTTCGAAACGAAAAATAATAGTATTCAAAACATTTTCATGATTGTTTATTTTTTTATTTTATTTTTGTAAATTTTATGCTAATATATTTGGGTCAAAATTTTCTATATGAATACGTAAAGAAAATTAATTCAAATTCATCGACATATACAGTCAATAAATTTTTTCATTCTAAATAAAATATTTTAACTTAAAAAGAAAATAATCGATCCACGTAAGTAGTACGGTCCAACGTGTAGCTTCATTCATAGCGACCCATATTGAATGGTGTTCGAACGAAAACAAGTGCGCGTCTTACGTACAGCCTCAGAGTTGTGCGGGCGCGCGGGTAATATCACAGAAATAGAATTCTAAAAGCTCGCACGTCTAAACGCAGTCTGACCCAGAAATTCCGAGAGCAGAGCGCGCTCAACGAAGAAAAAGGAGAGAAAGCGAAAAAGGGGCGCTTTTCTCTATTTGCAAAGCTAAGCCGGCGCGCGCGGCTCGTTTGTACGTATTAACTAACGAGTTTTTCGAAGAAATCTTATGTATTATAGACTGCTTATGAGGTCTGCCAGTTATTATGGGAAAGAGACGCTGCAGATTTGTTTGCACTGGGCCGACTTTTTTTCTTATGAGAAAGTTAAAATTATAATAGTACTTGAATGCTTTATGCATAGAAGATAGCGCAGTTGAAAATGACGTACCTAGATTTCAAATAAAAATTTTAAACCGAAAAGATTTTGTCAGTATCATTATTGAAAATGTATAGTTTAAAATAATTTAATGTCTTAAGAATTTAATTTTTCTAATTAAATCTTGATATTGATTTCCTCTTTCAAATCATTTGGGTTTTATAGAATTGTTTTAAGTAATATTTATTTTCTTTTTAAGTTTATAGATTATTTTTTAGTGACATGGTCTAGTTTTACCATATACATTTTTGTAACTGGTAAAAAATATCTCTTATTACACAATTTGTATAATCATTCATAATTATAAAATTTTATACTTTATACAATCAATAACAGTCAAAATAATTATTCTGGATTTTTAATACTATCATAAGCTACTAGACCATGTTACTCCAACGTATTCCACGTTTATATGTTTCTGCTAATAATGCACTACTCTTCACAAACAACATTAAAAAACTTAACAAATNNNACATCTACTCAATTAAAAAAAGAAGGTTCACATCCAAATGCACCGAATTCCGACGCTATGTATACTCGATGAAAACAGTTACTCAGAACACAGTCAGCTCTGACTCACCTCTCACGTATTTTCGGGTCTGCAAGCAGGGCAAGCAGGGCAAGATGAAGGAGCTGTACCAGCAGGCGGTGGCGGACAGTGAGCGGGTGACGAAAATAAACGCCGCCGAGGAGATCCAGCATGCGACGAACGCGCGCTCAATCAAGGAGCGCTTCGAGCGTGGCGAGCCGATCGCCGCGACGAGCGACGACGAGCAGGAGCAGCTCAAGAGCAAGGGAGACAAGCCCGACGAGGAAATACTTGCTGCCGGTAGGATTTATGCACCTTCATGAATGCGCCTTCTTCTTTCGGGGTTCAGAGATAAACGCCTTACTTTTGAAGTCGTTCGTTTACCTTCCGAGAAAGTGAGATGTTGACAAGTGTTTAGGTAGAACGGTCGGTACAAGATTAATCAGATTAGAAAAATGAGCCGAATTTTTTAAATTTTATATTAATTAAAAGTTCAAATAGTCAATAGTTTTAATCCATGGACATGTAATACATTACTGTATTATTGAATTATTTTTTTTATAAATCTATTTTATGATACTATAAAAATTTATAATTTATCTAATTAACTAAAATGAATACATTTTTTAATAAGATATCTCACCTTTAAAAACTGTTAACTTAAAAACTAACGTATATGTAATTATATATAGGATGTAGATTAATAGTTCATTTTGATCTTATGAGTACAACTAATTTAAAAATATTTCATATTTTGTCAAGATATTTCGAATTTCAATTCATCGTCATTTTAATGTTAATAAAATTCTTTATTGTAAACAAAAAAATTATTTAAATTTTGCGTTAAATTTTTACGATTTTTTTTTGTCAAATATGGAGAGAATAACGAAAAGTTTTAAACTGTGTATTTCAAGTGACAGTTGTACTTTATATAAAAATTAATATTCACAAATTGAATGGAATGTGTAACTTGAGTACTCTTAAGAAATACAGCTAAGAGGTTTTAGCGATAAGCTAAAACTTACATGCTTTCAAAAGCGATAAGTAAGAATCTTTGCTTCGTTCATTTGTTCACTTTTGATTCGAATGAACTGTAAGATTTGAAGTGTATTTATAATGATGGAATATATTAATTTTGCAGCGATTATATGGAATCATTTAATAAAAGAATAGTATTGTGCTAGGATTACCATAAGAAAAGACTCTTGAGAAGTTCAAAGATCAAAAAGTGAAATAATGTTTTATACGTAAAAACGTAAAAATGTACATCCCATAATTTTTCTCTGATTTTGTTAAGATTAATATGTGATAGTGAATGCAAAGTAGATCATTCTATCCTTATTCTACGATCTATTCGCTAAGAAAACTGTATGTATTAAAAGCTTGCAGTCAAATCGTTTCAATATTTTAAGTTTTCATGAGATATCATTTTTAATTTTAAATAACTCATCTCTTCGCGTGTACAAAACAAGCAATGCGCTCCTTTTCAACAACCACCTCTCTATATGACTACTTACCCGTCGTCTTCTTCCCAGGAATCAGTCGAAAGTCGCGCTCGCTATTTCTGGAGCTGGACGCGACGGCAGCCAAGACGGGCAGGCCCGTGACGCCCAACAGCCAGTCTAAGCCAGCGAACGAGGCGCCAAGGCGGGCGCGTGACGTGAGTAAACGAAATCTTTTACATGTACCTTTTTTTGCGAGAGCCACGTGCGAGCCATCGGTTTGAGCTACCACATGTTGCGAGATGACGAGTACTGCTCCAAGTACTGCTTTCAGCGATTTTTATCGGCAACGTGATTAATAAGTTTATTTTATTTCAAAATATAGATGTGCGTTATTTTAAAACGATGTGAAATCCTTCTTGTTATTAAAACTACAGGAAGCCATTTATTAAATTTTTAATTTTTCGATAAAATGTTGAAAATAATATTATGTTATTCTGTATAAAAACAACAATCGACGAAAAATTTTCTAAAAATTCAAAACAAAGTTAGTATTACCCCTGTTATAGATTTCTTGGTAACAATAAAGAGGGTTTCATACTACCTCAATCAATATGGAAATTCTCATCAGCCTCGCTGAATGAATATTAGTTTGGTATTTCACCTATAGTGTGTGACTAACAAATGAAAATGAAACATAAAAATACATAAAGTAAGAAGTTGAAAAAAAATAAAAAAAAATGTTTGCATACTATTAAGCTTTTAAGTAGGTTGTAATTCTTATAAAATCAATAGTATAGATATTTTCTACATTGTATATACAGAATAACCCCAATTGTAACTTTATGAAGAAC
>JAPYZA010003128.1:0-55827 GCA_030522685.1 Eupelmus azureus | reverse complement strand
CTAAAGCAAAATAAAAGATTTTATTTAATGCGAATTCTCCCCTTACACGTTATAAACAACTTAAAAACAAATCTGATGTACTGAAAATGTATCGGTCTTCGCAACCGAAATTCAGGCGTTCATGGGCCGGCAAGTGTCGGATGATGTGGTGCGTAGTAGCGACACCACGGAGGAGGTGCAGGTGGAGACGACCGACATCTCAAACAAGTTCAAATTCTTCGAGACCTACCGAGAACCGGAGAAGCAGCGCAAGCAGTTCCGGATCACGCCGCCCCGAGACGGACAAGTCAAGGTTCGCCTCTTCCCGCTCGCTCCGCTCTTGCTTTTCGAGAGCCTCGTTTCTGGGATATTATTTATTTTTTCCTTCCACCTAATTGCTTGTTTTGTGTATAATGAGGATGACGGCTATTCGAAGGAGCAAGCTGATTTATGGCTTGCGCTTCCTTTTTTTTCGAATTACCGGCTGGAAAATTTCTTTCGTTATTTTAGCTGAGCTCTACTCTGCCAGCTAATCTAAATAAGTATAATGTGATGTACGTAAATAAGTATTCTTTAAAAATAGCACTAATTGAAAGAAAAATTACGTTTAAGCTTTAAAAATGTTATGCTTTGTTTATGTAAAGTGTTCTTTTAATAATTTTATTTTGTTACAATAATATTTAGTCGGTATTAAAATTGTAAATTAAATTAATATAATTTCAATTTTGCCGATTCGAATAAATATTGAGAGTAGAAAGTGATTAATAAATTGTACTAGAAACGATGCTGCGCAGTAAGAGGAGCGAACGAAAGATTTTGCGAATCCCCGAGTGAATTAACCTTAAGTTTTTGTTTGATGCTAACCATCTTGACTTTGGCCTACGTTTTTTTGCGTTTTATACAATTAACTGCTTGAGCGTTAATATTTATAGAAATAGTTTGCGATTTTGCTTATTGCCGAAAATTAAGGAGATATAAATTGGGCAATATATTCTAATATTAATTAGTTTATTTTGTAAGGAATTACGAAAGTCACTTTCAGTTGAGTGATATTGAAGCTCAGTCGATAAAACATTCAGAATCCTAACTTTCTTATCTCCTTAAACATCTTCGATGCACACAATAACACTCTGTGAAAGAGCGCACTGCAAAAAGGCAAAGTAAAAGTCAGGCTAAACTCTCGCGTAGCGATATTTAATCGTGGGATCAGATGCGGGACACCTCGAGCCGCTGCCGTTCTCACGACAATCCTAGGAGAGATTATGCTTGTCTCCACGCGAATATTTTACGAGCCGGGAGAGCGACTCAATTATTTTTTATTTCGCTGCATTCTGACTTTTTAAAAGTTTTGAAAAGGGGAGGCAACTTGTTTCACAGTGTCAGTTTTGACGTAACTTTTTATGTTAGTTCATAAAAATTAATTCTTTTTGTTTGCAAGCTATAAGCATAATACTTATATAACGCACTATAGTGGATGAATTTAGAGCTTACATGAATAATTGATTAATTTTATTACTTTCATATTTTTTGTTGTATTTAAAACTGAAAGTAAATTTATAATCACCAGCATTATACAGGAATTTATAAAAGAGTATGTACACAAAAATTGTTAAAATGTGGTAAATAGTAAAAAAAATTAATTTAATCTATTACTTAAAAATATGAATAAATAAATACCTACTTGCGATTATCAGCAATTATCAAATTAAGAAATATTACTTTCAAAAAGCTACTTGCAGAATTTTTCAAATTTATTTTGTAGTTTTTAATTAAATAATTTTTTATTCTTCTTTAATTAAAGAAGACTGAATAAATTAATAAAATAACAGAACAACAAGTTTAGGAATGCAGTTATTCGTTTTTAATTGTACTCATCGCCCCGTCAAGAGAAAATGAAAATCTCAAAAAGGGCAATAAAGTAACTTCAAAATTAATTCTCACTAAAAATTTAGTACACTTCCAGCATATAACTTCCCAAAATAATCGGCCAATAAATTTAAATTATTCAACGGGCTCATAAAAACCAAATCCCTTCTCAGCTTCATCATAAACAATGCATAATTCCTTAAATCTTCATTACGCTCGCCTCCAACTTTACGCAAACCCGCACAGTGTACACCGAAATCGTCTTCAATAAAAAAATGTAATAAATAATAAAAAGAGTAGCGTCTCGCGAAAACAATCGCAATCGAGGCACCGCTATGCGCATAAGAGATAATATAAATACTGTAAGAGAGCGAATAATGAAAAGCCGTAAAAAGCGCGAGCCGCGGCGCACTCGTAAAAAGTTGCCTCGTAAAAAACGCGAGGCGAGTTGATTGCGGGGCCGACGATCTCCCGAATGTTACGATCTGTCGGCTTGGGAGATGGACACAATATAAGACACGCGTATATAATGGTGTTGTTTTGAGCTCTTAAATTATTAGAGGGATTGGGTTATTTGTACGGATTTGGAATGGCTTTTTTGGATGGTTATAGAAATCGTTTTCTTTCTGATCTGTATACGGCTTTTTTACAATTAACAATTTTGACAGGATTTTTAGAAGGTACGGTTTTTAAATGAAATCTTTCTATCTTAGTCTCATCTTTTGGTATTATTTTTCCTTTTACATAATAAATCCTAGTAAATAAAGAAACCACATTGAATCTTGAAAGTATGATATTGTACAATTTCAAATAAACACAAACTGTTGATATAAATTATATGTGCATTTCAACAGTATTTTGTAATTCTATCGAAATTGTTAATAAATCAGAAATGTGCTTGTCGTAAAGAAAAGGATTTAAAATAACTACTTTTTATTATACTATACTGTAGCATACTTTTTAAAATTCCGTTGAAAAATATTGTAATAAAATACAAATTGCGATTTCGTCGAAAATGGAAATCGATACACCAAACCCGGTTCAAGTTAACACCATAATCGATAAATTTCTTTCTTTTACACTGATAAAATCGGCCTTTAATTTTTAAAAATTATGTTAATCTTAAAAAATTTTTCGAAATTTTTCTGAAATTAAACCAAGTCATAATTTATCAAGTTTTAATTATTTTTATTTATTTAGAAAGTTTGCCGCATATTACAGCTGAAAGAGAAGCTTTTAAATTGAAAATGTTGACGAATCCCAGTAGTTACTAAACTGCACGAAGCGTTTCGTCGCCGAAGAGATCTCTGGCACAACGCGTATACACTTGGACTCGCGCGGAGCCGTCAGTGATTGCAGAGAGAAGAGACGAAGTAGGAGGCGGACGGAGCCTTAATAAATAAACTCGAGAGCCATTAAAACACAATGTAAGCAAACGAAGAAAGACGCGAAGCGTAAGGAAACGAACAGACGCACACGAAAGAAGAGAAAGAGAGAGAGAAAGAGAAGGAAAAATAAAGAGGCAGATGCAAATCGCGTGTCGCGCATGTATATGTATATACATTATGGGCGCGCATACAAAGCGCGGGAGGGATATACGAAAAAAGGGGAGAAAAATTTTTAATCCTCGCGCGATGCAAGAGACGAGAGCCTCGGCTCAGCAAGCTGTTTTATTTGCTTGCGGGTGCGGAGAAAAAATGGCTTCACATTATGTATTGGGCTAATGAATTGAATGCGAATCCGTGTTATAAATTTCGCTTGTTATTGCAGTACTGATGGAACAAAAATTATTAACCGTGAATAATATCAATATACAAACACACCTAAAAAATCGTTTATACAAAAGTAATTACAAATCGTAAAATTTTCTTAATAACATAACAGCTAAATTTTAAAATCAACTTCGATCGTTTAGTCCTTCATCATGAAAACCCCTGAAAAATTACCTGCGCAAAGGCGATCACGCATCAAGATCAGGAACCTACCAGTAAATTCACCTCGGTCAGCCCCTAATCCTACCTTTAGGGAATCCCCTAAGCGTGCGCACCACCCCGGTCCGTAACCCAACGCCCACACCTCGGCCGGAATAACCCGAAATCCTTCCACACACGTATATACTCAGAGCCGTAGCGTCAAAAAATATACTCCGGAGTGCGAGAGTCGTGAGAGTAGTGGGGACGAGGGATAAAGTCGGCATGGAAGGGGAAGAGTAGGAGCAGCAGCAGCGCATCGGGGACCTTCGGGCAGCGCGCGTCGGGCCTCAGCTTGCGTTGTCCTTGAACCCCGAAGAGAGCTGGGAGAGCGAGCGAGAGTACAAGCGAGAGGGAGAGAGAAAGAGGAGAGTAGCCGACGGGCATACTTTTACCGTTAGTGTGCCCACATCCTTCCATTCGTCAAGACGGTCGAAGGAGCTGCTGCAAGCTAGGGCTCGGGCGCGCGCTTCCTCCTCAATTCGTCCGGTGCATATTATAGAGAGCAGAGAGAGCTGGCTGACAGTGTGACTTTGTGCGCGCGTGACTCTGTGGATATATCTGGCGATTATTGCACTCGCGAGTGAGCGTATAGTTGTTGCTGGATCGCTGCGGGGAAGGAGAGAGGAGCGGGGCTAAGCTGTGATTGAACTTGAACTTGAAGGTAATTAAGGATAATTTTCTCCGTTGCGTTTTGCCTTTTTGATTATGCCGGATTGCGGTAAAATGGACTTCTGACCCGTGTTGGTACCGGAACTTGCAAAAACGTTGGAAAAGATTGTTTGATTAGTGGGCATAAGTATTATTTAGGATTAAAAACCGGATAGATTTCTTTGACTGTTTGTTAATATGTAACTCTAGGTAGGATAAAAAAGTACTCATAAAAAAGTTAATTTTTCATTTTATTAATTTAATGTGTAGATTTATATACTCTAATTCAACGATTACGTTAAGTTATTTTATTCAAATGTTGTGAATAGACTTGCTAAAATTTTAATCATACTTAAAAAATAAATAATTTTAATTCATTCTTACGCAGAAAAATAATTTCTGCGTAAGAAATTTCTTTTTAAAACGATAATAACTACTATCTAATTGACTTATGACTACCGTTGAAAAGATTAATCTTAACAAAGGAAATTTTCGAAATCCAACAATACCTTTTAAATTTGATAAAAATGATGAAGTCATAATTTTAGTTATCGCGATGTCATAAAATTTTGAACGCATTTGAGATAGCGATAATTTGCTATCTCTTGACTTAAAAGGTTTTATCGGCTAAAAATTCTCCGATACAAATATTGATGAAGTTAAACGTTCTTCTGGATTTGATATTATATCTTACCAGGAATCCATTGAAAGTATTTAGTAATCAACTAAACATGAAAGTTTTACTGAATCCCCAAAAACATATTGTATAAAATTAAAGACTGATCTGCATCCCTCCTCTACAAGCTACTATTTTAAAATTATAGTATCATCAACTAAAAATCATTATTATTAAAATAAATAACTACTCTAATTGATCATTCTCGAATCAACCCCAATCTCAAAAATGCAACCCTCTCTTAAAAAATTATAAAAAACCACACTTCAAAATCTGCATATACAACCTATCACGAAAGCCGCGTCCAGCGGGCGCGCACACACGTACACAACTCTCTGCACGACAGCAGGAGCAACACAAAAGCCTCCGGCACGCGGGGAGAGAAAAGGAAGACGGAGAGCTCTTACACACACACACACAGAGAAAACACACATACTCCGCATACACATAGACGCAGGTTGCACACACACACGTTCTCGGGGCCCGACTAGCTCGCGCGAGAGGCGCATATAGTAGGTAGAAGGGAGCAGTCGTCCGGGCCCGCATGGTAACGCACGGGCCGCCGCAGGAGCAGCTCCTTTTTACTCGCATTTGCCTCCGCGACGCCGCGTCGTTGCGCGCCTCTCGGGCCGGTTTGTGTATTCGTGAGTGCAGTGCCGCCTGCAGCCGTCCTGTCGCATAGGCTATCCTCTCGAGAGGTGCATTTTCGTTTGCCGTTGAATTTAGTAACGTTTTGCTGCTGTTGCTGCTGAGGAGAGGAGATTTTGGATTTATTAGTTACGGGAGTGTGGGGATTGACGTGCGCAAGATGCCGCAGAAGGTGAGAGAATTTTGGAGGATAGATATAAAGAATGCTTAGGTGCATGGATAGATGTTTTCTTCCTATCATCTTGATCGCTCGATCTTTTTCAACTCATCTCGCGTATCTAACAGCGGTGATTAGGCGAAAGTTACAGAGGATACGTTCTCCCGTATTATTCGTGCCCAATGTGATTGCGCCCAGTTTCAAGCAAGTCTCCCCTCAACATTTTTTGTTCATACAGAATTTAAGGTGTAGAGTAACGGAGAGGCTTTGGGATAGCTTTAGTATAATAATACGTTATTCTTACTCACGTTCTCCAAAAGCTGTCAGATAGTCAGATGGTTACTTAGTGACTCGGTCTTAGTGAATTATGGCTAAGGAGAAATAAGTAAACGATAATATTGTCTTCATCGATCAACTCTTGTTTTTTTTACAATATCAGCTCAACTTTATTTTATCGCTGACAGTATATTGCCCGAATAATCCTTGTTTTCCAAAATTGATCATACGATGAATAATGTCTGAAGTATTAATATTCTATCTCGCCGAAAAGCCGTTCTCCGAATTCAGGAGGAAACTTCTTATGAAAAAGATTTACTTCAAAAATTTCTTCTTAATTGCAGAACTAAATGCAATAACAAGAAGCCTGATAACTTTTATTAAAAGAAAATGCATTCAACAAATCAAAAATCCAGGCTCCGAAAACCCCAGCCAATCAATCCATCACATATCAAGCAAAGCCTCAAACTTGCCCTCATTTCCCAGGGTCAAAAGCCTTGAACTCAGCATTTCCATCAGCTCATCCCACCTCCGCAGCCCGAGCACATAAACAAGCCTTGCACTTGCTCGCGCGCGCTAAGAGAGAAAAAAACTTCCCGGCGCCATAAAGCCAATAGAAAGCCTTCTTTTCCATTCCGGGGAGTCTCCTCGGCGCGATATCTCTCGTTTCATTCGGGCAATGAATGAAATCTCCTTTTCCTCGAACGGCCAATTACCACAACAATGGGCGGCAGCCGCCGCCGCCACAGGTGCAATTCAAAGCACCGGCGACGTCCCTTTTCCCCTCGGGAGACGGCTCCGATTTCTTTTGTCGTCGCGAGTCTCCCGAGTGTGAGTACGTGCGCGCCTTCACGAAAATTAAATGCAAGACGTCTTCTCTGGCTTTGCGCTTCTCTAGGGGGGAAAGTCAGTTTTTTTCGTCGCCTGGGAGGGTTGAGAGAAATTGGTCGGTTTTTAAGTCGCGACAATGCTTGGGTTTTTAAGTTTGCGGGGAGGAAAACGTACTTGGTTTGTTTATAATTTTTATGGCTGATTTGTGGTACATTGGGTTTTTGGAAGTTTGTGGAATTTAAAGATTTCATCAATTTTTTAAAATTGTTGTATACAGAAGTAGAAGAAAGTGCTTTTCTATTAATATTCATAATACATTATACTAATGGAAAGTGAAGTTTCGCTTGAAGATTTCTTTAGATTATTATCAGGATTTTGTTGCAAGAATAACTGAACAATATAATCAAGTAATTAATAAATTATTATGATTTTAATATACAGATAATTATATTTTGTCTTATAAATAATTATAATACAATTATATTTATTACAATTATATTTTGTCATAAATAATTGTATACATTTACTTATAATTTAATAATTAATTGTAGAGTATTCATATCGCATATCGTATTTTTTTAAAACCTTAAGTCATTAATCCACGTATATACCCTTTTATATTCTAATGAAGTTTTAATCACGTGCAGAGTTATCATTAGAAACATTTTAACGCGTGCATTTCAATGCTTAGAATCTCTACTTTCAACTTTTTTTCGCACATGAAAGTTCACTTCACTTCTTTTTCACTAGTTAGCAGATGCATGTATTATGATGCGATTAAATAAAGATATGAAAACACTTGCTGTAATTTTTTAATCGATTTTCACTACAATCGTTCAGAATTAAAAATATGAAATTATAATGTTTTATAAAATAGTCTTTAAAAACAGTTGAATAAATCGATACAATCATTCAGAATGAAAGAATATGAAATTATAATGTTTTATAAAATAGTCTTTAAAAACGGTTGAATAATTTTACTAAATAAAACAGTTTTAAAAAAGTTTAGACAAATTTCAAAAAGACTAATTTAGACAATTGCGTTACGTTATTTTACATCATTAGTAAGTACAATTCTGTTACTACTAAATTCATGCACTGATGCAACACATAAATACCACTTTTAGAGAAATAACTCAAAATTACTCATAACGGCAGTTTTAAAAGCGAGCTTAGAAGTATCATAAATAAATGTTATTCTTTTAAAGCCTAGAAAAGATTTTATCATTTGTAATTATTTTTTTAGATAAATGAAATTTATCGGTTCTCAACAAACTTAGATGTTATTCTCTTAAATTTACTGTAAGATTGATTATTTTTATATGCATGGAGAAAATTTTTTGAAAATTTACTCTGTTTTATTTACGGGTAACAATCTGTGAAAATACAAAAAATGATCATAATTTGAAGGAAATATTAGTCTGGACATAATAATTTTCGCACATTTCTTGTAAAATATACTACAAATCATTACCGCTTTGTAAATCAGAATAGTTTTGCCAAAAAATTTTGTTCATCTTTATAAATCTATTGAATTAGAAATATAATTCAAGCAACTACTTTTGAGTATCAAAAGCCAAACTGTACAGATGCATTAGATCAACATTAGACAAAATACCCCTACTTTTCACGGTCTCATTCTCCTCGCTCAGCCCTTCGGAAAAACCTAACACACTCCTATCAAAAAAATCATCTCCCAACGAACGCGTTTAAAACATTGGCCTCTCTCATCAAGCAACGATAACCAGCGCATAACCCACGTCGTCTGCGACGGCAATGCACGCGGGCCAAGAATGCGGGAGTTTCCGCGCAGCGCTTGCCGGTGCGCTCGCGTGGGTGCATACACAAAGAGAAAAAGAGAGAGAGAGATACAGAGGAGAGAGAGAAGCTCTCTCAAGCAGAACCGACCGACTTTTCTTATATAGGTATATGTGGCGATGGCTGCGTGCACGCACGGGATATTATTAAGCGAGCTGGATTGTTGAGGATGCGCGATGAAATTCGAGGTTGCAGCAGGCGAGTGAGAACACACACTCGCTTCTCGCGTTCTTTAATTTGCAATTAAATCCAAAGCTGCCAGAAGAGCGACTTTTTAGAGCGAGCTCTTTTCGAATTGTTGGCTACACTCGTTTGGCTTCGCTCGTTTCGATTTTCAACTGCTTTCATTGCGCGGCTTGACCTCAAAATTGTAAATATGGAAATTACTGAAAGTAGTTTTAATAAATTCATTACTGTATTGCGGTTGTTAAAGTGAACTTGCCGTATAAACTTGATTGCCCAAAAGTTTACCGTTTTTTTAAGCTCTCCGGTTTTAATTAAATTCTTTTGTATTGCAATTAAGACTGCTTAACTTTGTTCAAAAGATGTTCATAACTTTATAGTGTGAAACTACGTTATTTTAAAAATAATTAATTGAACAATAAAAGTAAAGCATTGTGTTAAAAGTTTGTAACAGTCTTGAAATCATAATTCAAGCTGCATAAATTCGCTTCTTATAATTGAATTCTAACTTTCTAGGCTAATTACAGGTTTCATTGTATCTTAAAACAGGCGAATGAGCTTTGTTGATTTGAACTTTTTTTTATTTGATTTACATCAAATTAATTGCAACACTCTTATTTCTCAACATTTCTAATATAATTAAAAATTACATTGTTTAACCTAGCGTTAAACATTTTTAAATTGACGTACATTTAATTTTAAGAATTTATCACTATATTTATTCAGATATTCGAAAAAAAAATCTAAATAAAAATTAGCGCGCAATAAAGGATTAACAAACATCCTTCCAACACGTAAAAAACATAATTTTTATTTAACAGCCACATTTTTTTTTTTAAATTGAACCCATCACACGAACACACACGAGCATATCATACATGTAAATCGTAAGATCAACAGTTAAAAGACCGAGCCGAGAACCAGATGGCTTGCATCCTTCGAGGCCTGCAAAAGGGGAAGAATTTTTTTTTCCTTGATGGCACTCGATTTTTCACCCAGACTGTACATCCTCAAGAGCAGTTAGATCGCAAGTGCCGGCTGCTCCCCCATATATATTTGACTTTTAAAAAGAGCAGAGGAGCGATTATACGCGCGCGCGCAGCGATGAACAGGGGGGCACCTCTCGTACGTATTCCGGTGCTTTATGAGGCGCGAGCCAACTGTAAATCGAGCGAACAATGCCGATATATGTATTTCGAAATACGCGGACGTAGGATCGGCGTTCTCACCGTCCGATCGTTAATAACGCCGGAAAAAGCCGATGGGAAAGCTCGATGCTTGGGCTTTTCAGAGCTCGTATAGACCTGACTTATATTAGTAATTATGCGTTTATGTGTTTATTGTAAGCAAATAGACTTTTCGACAAAATTTATATGAGCGAAATTGGATTTCGTATGGTTTGTATTGTTACGCCCCACGACTAATAGTAGCTGCATTTAAGCCCAACGTTGCTTTAATTAACTGTCTTGCGTGTGTGTGATTTATTAATCATAAATAAGGAGATGATGTATTCTGTTTTTATGCGTCAGCTTATTTAATAATATTTTTATAGCGTGTTTATATTGTTTACATTACTATAAGGCAAACTAATTGTACAAGAAATTATTTAATTATTTTGACATAAGAGCTGGAGCAGATCAAATTCCCTACTATATATACATAGCCACCGAGAGAAAAAACGTTTGACTCATCCAAATTTAGCTAAAATTTGATATTCTCCAGACTTCCGGCTTCCCGCTGATTGGTCATTCGATCCAGAGCATTTACTTACTTTACTCAAACAAATTTCGTGGAATCGTTTCTTTTCTCTAATTTTTTCGCAGAACTAAAAAAAGTCCGTCAAATGTTCTTAAAACCATTGATAATTATTAAAATAACTAATCAATGCAAATTATGCTTGAAGAAAACTGAATAGTAATAGAACGTTTTAATTTACGCATTCGTTTATTCTTACATAACAAAAAATACTCATTACCTCTAATATACAATTCGCTCAGTACTGGCAAAGTACTAAACCAGTTCGAGCAAATTTTATTTGTTATTCAGTGGCTTTTTAATAATAATATAACATTTTTAATATTTTTCCCATACAATAAAATTCACCCGACTAATTAAGTATTTAACATCTTGCAGATGAATTCGCCGGACCGCGAAATCTACCGGGACCCGGACGTAGTGCGCGCCGAGGACAGAGCCGAGGAGGTCGTGCGCACCGACACCGCTCGCAAAATGCTCTCGATCTTCCGGCAGATGGAGGAGAACGCGACGAAGGAGGACCTGCCGGACGGCCCGAAACCTTTGAAGCGATTCACGCCGCCGCCTGAGGACAAATTCGCCAAGGCCAGGGCCTCCGAATCCGAGGAGGAGGAGGATGAAGCCGAGGAATCGGAAGACGAGGAGCACAACCCTAACTACATCAGAGCTTCCGATAAGGTATGGACATTTTGACTTTGCAAGGTTTACCGATGCACTGTCGGTTTGTTAGTTCACCGACTTATCATTAGTGCTCGCTTGAAAAATTAATTTTCAATTTACCGATTAGGTCGAGGACGAGTTTCTGAAGCACGCTAATAATGCCGCGCGTGCTAAAACTCTGCGCGCCAAGTTCGAGCACTGGGAGGAGACGGATGGCAAGCAAACCAATCACCATGTCGCCGAGATGGAAATCGCTCAGACAGACGGCAACCAACCGAGCATCGAGTCCGCGAGTAGCCTCAGGGCCCGCTTTGAGTCATTGGGCTCGCAGCCGATCGAAGCGCCTCGCGCCGCCAAAGTCAAGGTCAATCGATTTGTGGTGAGTAAAATTTCTTCTCAATTTACAAGTTCAGGGCCACTTGTTTGGATAAAAAATTATGAGAGATTTTATTGTTAAGTAAAACCCCTTACCCAAACAAGTATTACTCTCCTTGTTCATCATTATTTTAGTAAAAGCTATGTAAAATGGAAAAAGTTTGACTTCAATATTTTCAATTTTTTATCCAGATATTGAGAAAACACACAATTCTTTAATTTTAATAAAGAAATTAAATAGTCTACAATTGATTCTAAAGTTAATAGCAATTTATATTTAAATTATTAGTAAAGTATTAGTATCTTCAATAAATATACAACATTATTATTTTGTTGGTATAATACAAACTTTTTCCTAATTCACATTAGTTTGACAATACGTAAATAATATTTTCCTGCACGATGTTTGTAAAACCGCAATTATTAATTTGTTTAAAATTTTCAAGTAATACATTTTTATTAAACCAAGTTTATCATTCTATTTTGTTTGAAGTGTTTACTTTTGTTATAACCACTTTCAAACCGCAAGCGCGTTGACCGAAAGGCACAATTTTTGTTAATATTGTGATTTGCCAAATTTATTGTTTGACCCTCAAAAATGCACGTAAGTGTTGTCGAATTTGTTATTTTTGTTGTTGATAATATTATTTATTTAATACCTATTATGTTACGTTTTCTATTTTGTAATATTATTCTAATGCAATGTATTTAACTTTTATTTTTATTGAACTTATTTCTACATAAGTCGTTGTTAATCATGTTCGATCGCCTGGCATGACTAATTTGTTCTATAACTTTATTTTATAAACTGTGTGTACAATACCTCTATTTTTTACACTAATTATATGAGATTGATTTACTAAAAGTTGGCTTTGATTTTATTTTTGCTAAGTGTATTTTCTTTTATAAAGATATTTTCTGTACATGAATTTATTAACAATATTCAATTTGCTCTTTTAAAAGGATTTAGCTGTGTAAGAAATCAAGGCCAGCTCTAAGCGAAAAAATTAATATTGTCTGTATATCCACGAACCGCAGAAACCCTTGAAATGTGTGTGTATACGCGTTGTAACCCTGCTTGCCGTTTTTCGACATCGTCGTTGGCTGCTGCTCTCTACTCCTTCCGCTTGAAAATTCGTAGCCCTTAAGAATATCAAATTACCAACATAATTAAGTCTGCTGTTTCTTCTACTACGATCAGTAAGCGACCTCACGAGGACTGGGATCGAGACGTGAAAGAGCCTCTCGCGGCCGAACGAAGATGAAAAAGATGAAGGAGAAGCCCAAGGATCACACAAAATACAAAGAAAAAAGAGATCATCGCATGCACACACGCGTACTCGTGGAAAGTCATTATTACAACCTGTATTTTTAATCGAATCATCGAGGAGAGAAGAGAAGGGCCTCCAAATGCATTCGCAAAAAGCACGCATATTTCAACAGCCTTAAAGCGATTGTCTACATTATTAATTAATTAATGATATTATTACGATAGTAATTATCGCGATTACGATTATGTTATAAGAATTAATTATTATATTATTAAATGATATCAGCAATGTTGGACGTTTTTAATTATATTTATGAAGATTTTGTGATTTCTTTTTTGTTGACTAATAATATTTTTGCACAATTAGGAACTAACTTGGATGTAGTCCACTTTACATAAGCTACATCGCTAGACACACTTTTGAACTTATACAAGAATATTACTAATTTTGAGATTAATAATTGTTTAGGTTGATGTTCTAAGATAACCTAAATAAAGCTATAAGATAAAGGCATTACTTATTTACCTCATAAACAACTTTAGTACTATGCGTGCTAATAACATTTTACGAAAACCTAGTATGAAATCAGGATAACTTGGAATCTTTGTATGACTAACTTTTTATGCAGGTTTATTGAGCTTATATAATATATTACATTTTAGCAAATATGCTTATAAATAACTTAAAGTGAACTAGTTCTTAGATATGTATTAGCGATTCAGTAGCATTTGTAATACTACTAAACTAAAATCTATATTAGTCTTTTATAATTTTTAAATCAATTATTTTAAGTAATTTAATAGAACATTTTTTTACAAATAATTAAAAACGCCCAGCACTGAATATTAGTATATTATATAGATAGCGTTCTTTAAGTTTTTAGAGATGATTTTAACTTGAAACGTTGTGCGTTTTTAGCGGATTTTACGAGTTTTATTAATCCGACTAAGATTTTAAAGCGGTTTTTCTTTATTCTGTTATCTAAAAAGCCTGTAAATCTCAAGTGAAACGTAAGCAATTACCAGTGATTAGGTTCGTTAACAGAAAACGCGCGCGCGAGAAATAAAAATCACAACAAAGTATGGAACCTAAACCGTGTGTGACCGAGTAATACTGTGCAAGAATGCAAAAAAAAATATTATAAAAGAGCATAATTTTTTAACTACACATAATATAATTGAAATATGTAATTGATAACCAATAACAAAAATCAGTCTTCGTGCAAAGAGTGCCAAGTATAATAACGAATTATAATTCAAAGAATTTGTCTTATTCACGCACTTTTTCATGGAGTTTTTGAATATTAGAAAAGTTTCAGATTTATCGACATTCAAATCACACGTTAATACATATATTTATAAACTATTTATTTTCTATTGGCTATTTAAAATTCTACACAAACTAAAAAATTTGTCAAAGAAATAAAGAGGAAAATAAAATTTATCTTTCAATTCCTATCTATTTATATAAATTAACTAAATAACTTCTAATAAGTGTCATTATAATTAACTCAATGTCGATAAATTATGAATCCGTCAATATTCGAAATCTTATAATAAGTAAAACAGTTTATACATTCATATGACTGAACAACACCTAGATACACATTTTTAAAGCGAGTTTATATAACTACATATTTCAAGTGTTTTTATAGACAATTTTTAAAAAAAGAAAAGTGAAAACTTGAAATTTTGTAATTTTTTGTTATAAAGTAATATTGGAAACTCGCTGTGTAAGTATACTGTGAAAAAATTGACTTAAAAAATTTTTGCAACTATATGTGCACGGAAATACATTGAGTTTATTTACATCCAATAGCGTGGAGTACAGTGGAATAAAAAAAATCAAAAATAAATTCTTTTGGATAACTAACAAAATGGTATATTAACTATATTAACTAACTTAAATGCTTAATAATTAAAATTTTTTTTTATAGATTAATTTTTTTAATAAATCCTTAATATAAATATGTTAATTTTTGTTAAATGTATGAAATTGAAAAAATTAAAATTGCAATAATTGAGAAATTGTTATTATTAGGGAATAAACAGTTTTTTTAATATATCGATGCTTCATACGAAGACTATCACGTTTCTGTGTATTTTAGCATGTAAACGTGTTAGTCTTTGTAAGAGGCGACGATATGTTAGTAAATTGGCTTGGAAAACCAATCGAGTAAAGCCTTCACGTTTTACCTTCCAAAAATAAACTCAATGAGTTTTCGTATATTAACAATATCATGAATCAGATAAAGTATCCATAATCTGACTGTATATTGGCGTAATTTTTAAGAGTCCTCATAGAAAAGTTTGTAGATCTCTTGTCGATTCCTGCTGTGCTGTTTTAACAATATTAATTTGATGATACAATCTTTACCGATTGAGCAAAATTTTATAATGTAATTTATCTTTGTTTTATTTACGCGTACTTACAAACTTAAACTATGCCTTCAAACTAAATCTATATTACTAGCTGAGTCAAATGCATAAAACAGATTATTTTTCTGCATCTAAACGTATATAGATCTTATAAATAATATTTTTTCGAAAACAAATAATGGACTTTGTATCAAAAAAAGGCATACGTTATAAGTTTGTTCCAGGCACAAATGTGCACGTAAATTTATGTGCTATTTTACTCGTTCGGTAAACAATTAAATAATCATCTTTAATTATTGTGAAAATGTCTGCATATTGATGATTCAAAATTTACTTGCATTTGCACTGTTGCGTTTATTGAAGAACATGGGCATTAATATAGAATTTCATTAAATGCATTTTAAAAAATAAAGTTATTTTTAATTTAAAACAAAAGTATGTGCGATAGTGTAAGATTATAATCAATTATGAATTGTTATGATTTGACGAACTGATTTGTATAATCCAAATGTCATCCTTATACGTAGAGTTTATAGGCTTACGTGTAGCTCGTGCGTTTGCGTTTTGTTGTATAACCCCCGAAAGCTCAAATTTAAAATAAAACAAACAAAAATATATTATGCTAATTGTCATACGTGTAATATTTTATACGACATACTGACAATTGTGGTGTATTAAAAAAGCAACGATCGGTTTTTGAGGGTCGAACTGATTTTTCTCAATAAAATAAAAATTGTACTTTATACTATTTGTCTTTTATTAAAACCAGAAAATTGTAGTAATTAATTATGCGTTTTGTTTACAATCAGATAATTCAAATTTTCTACAAAAATAGGACTGATATAATCAATCGGACTTTATTTTGCTATGTATTTTTTTTTACTATGGCTTATACTATTAAAAGTCGTGCAGATATTTACATTTTTAATTTTAACTTGATTCTATATTTATTATTATTATTATTATTATTTTACATAAATAGGAAATCCAGACAAACTGCATGGATGTATGTGAGAGCTGCGAAAAGAAAGTTTATCCTCTTGAAAAAGTAGAAACAAACAACAAGATTTTTCACAAACAGTGCTTCCGGTGTCTCCAATGTAATTGCATTCTAAGGTAATGATTATTTATTATTAGATAACTAAAATAGGAGAAAATTCTTAATTATTAAACTGTAATAAAAAGTGATGCATATACTGAATCAAGATACATTTTTGACAAAGTAATTTTTTCTAAAGTTCCAAATAGGCTTCAAAACAAAATTCTTTACAAAATTGTTGAGTTGTCTCCAAAATTATATATATTTTTTTTTATGAATAATTTTTATTTTACTTTAATTCATAAACTTTATCCTGTTTTACCTTAGAATGGACACATTCACGCTGAACAATGGCAAACTTTACTGCATCCCGCACTTTAAGCAGCTCTTCATAACGCGGGGAAACTACGACGAGGGCTTCGGCGTTGATCCCCACAAGAACAAGTGGTCCGCCGCAGCGACGACTCCGCAGGCGGCGTCGGCGCCCATCGCTGTTAGAAATGGCGATGTCTGAGCTCTTTTTAATTAACGCATAGCATTGTACGATGAAAACCGGATATGATGATTGATAAATATCGTCATTTTAACGATTAATTGACGACGGATGAGGAAGTTTTGCTCGAGTAATCTTCTTTTTATTTCCATTTTTTTTTATATTATATAATTATTGATTAATTATTATTATTAATATTATTATTTTATTTTATTATTGTATTATTATTACATGACGGAGAAACCGAGCGTGCAATATAATTTTGTAGATAGGAAATTGGATGAGAACGTTCTTTTTTTGAGAAAGATTTTTTTATACAATCGGTAACGTAAAGAGCCAGAAATCTTATTTTATTGACAAATGTCTTGCCAACGATCAAATTTTGTGTAGTTTTGAAATTGTAATCTTTATTTATACTCTTTTTCTTTATTTTATTATTATACGGATAACGGACATTCGTTATAGAATTTAGGCAAATCGGTATTAAAAAAAAATAAATAAATAAATATAAAACGATGCCAATATGAAGAAGTGCGCGTAAGATGTATGTTATGCAATTTTTTAAAACATGACCTATTAAAATTTTTTAGTGGATTATTTATGAGCAAGGAAATAAAATTGTAACTGATATACGTATTGCAATATATCGAATTCGCGCGCTCGTTTGCGATATTGTTATTATTATACATTATTATTGTGAACTACATTTTATTATTTTTTGTCCATTTGCATCGCTATCGATTGATTATACTATTATTAGTAAATATGATTATTTCACGTTGTATTATACAGTGCCACATGAGCTCATTATATTTGTCACTTTTCCTTACCCTTTACACATTCCCTCGTTGAACAACTTCGTGTAAAAGCTTTTTATTTGTCAATACAATATATTTAATTATAAAATACTTTCTATTTTGATTTTATTTATTAGATTTAATTTTTCCTTGTAACATTAAGGCATTTTAAAAATTAAAAATAATTTCCTTATTAGGTAATTACAAAATAGTAACAAAGATGTAAATGTTAGAAATCAAATTTTTAAATAAATGTTTCTACTTTAGATGATGAAATTCGCGCACATTTACTAAGTAAAGATAAACTACCAATAAAGATAACTGTATAATTTACTTTTAAGCTTCACAATAGTACAATAACTGTAGAAAATATAAATATAGTATATACATGTAATATTTTTTGACACAAGATATAGAATAATTTAATTTTAAAAACACAATTTATTTTCTAAATTGTTTTTATTAAATAAAATATTTACAAGAGATACAGGTAAACTATGATTTATTTAATACAATTTATGGTAGAAGTTAATCTTTGGAAAGTTTATTATGTAAAAGTATCGCAGCATGATTACAGCTTTTTAAAGAGTATTATTAATTTTGGTTTTCTTTACTGTTTTTGAGAATCAATGACTCTAACAAGTTACAGTAACATACACGTCAATATACACATAAAATATTTTTCTTTTATCAAAGAGTTAAACATTATTACTTCGTTTTCATTTATTAATAAAGTCGAATATGATCGAAGTATATCAATCGTAAATATTTATTGATAGATCAAACATATATGTACACAAGTAGTTGATATAAAAATATTTGTTTAAAAGTTATTTGTTCTTACAATGATGCGCGATACGCAGCGTCAATAAGGAATGGCACGTTGTTTGATAAATTAAAGGTCGGGTTTCCTTTGATTCCGAATGATCGTAATTTTATTTCATCGCCATCGTAGTTTCAAATTAATTATATTCACCACATTAATAAAATACGCAAACTCACAGTATAAAATACACGTTCAAAATTATAGTAAGGAATATTTTTTTCAAAAACTTAAAATTCAGCATTATTAAAAAAATCACATTTGTAATCAATATTTTATATATTATTATGTGGCATATTTCAAATAATTTTTACTTCTAATTAAAATCATAGATTTACAAATATTTGCGTAATATTAAGCAATTAGAATGTATAAAAAATGGACTTTTCTGTTAAATTAAAAGTTGTACATAATTTGTGGTTTCCAGCAAGTCTTGACGTAAAACCGCATACATTCCAAATAATGTAAAATCAGCAATAAAACAAATTATTTCAAATAAGTTATTGCAATATAGAAATTATTGTCAACTAGAGATCATCGTATTATTTTAAATTTTTTAGTTTTAACTCAGTCTGCAACAAACTGAAGTTTGTTTAATTTTAAATTCGCTTTACAATTTACTTATACTTAATAGATAATATTTTTGTACAATTTAGAACATTTATCAAAAAAAATTTAAATTAATTTACAAATTTAATGTTATAAATATGAATATCATATAGTATGCATATCAAATATACATATTGAGTATAAATATTGTAAATATCAAAGTATCAGTACTTTCTAATTTACATGTATTTTAGTCTAATATATATATAATCAATTTACTGAAATCGAAAAAAATTAAGAGATTATAATAATTACTTAACAGATCTGTTTTATTCTATTATAAATTATTAAAAACAACAAAGATTTGCATTAATTATAAAATATGATTTTAAAATAATCATTAAATCATCAAAAAAATTGTTGTTTCAATTTTGAGTAATAATATTTGAGTAAAATTATTTTAAAACGAAGAAAAAATAAACATCTATGCATACATGTTTATAGTATTTTGATTTCAAATTTCATGAATTGTAGTGTTTTATAAGTAAGCAGATCAATTTAGAGTCTATCTTTAAAATTGTTAAGCAGAATATTATTACAGTAAATTCTAACGTATTTGTGAAATTCATATTTTCAACAGTGTATATAAATATATCGCCTTACACCTTAATGTCAAAAATTATAATAGAGTATGCATTTTACATATATCATGAAAATTTTTTTATTTTATTTTAAAGGCTTAGAGAACCGATTTTTTTTTAATTTTGCCTCTTTTTTGTAACAGTGACCATAGAAAGGGGTTTAAAACATTTATTTTTACGTTATTCTTGATGATGTTATTAATACGAGTAGAGAATTTTAAAAAACCTTGAAACAATTTTATATTTTTTAAAAATACTAGAAATTTAACTATAATAGAATTCCTTAATATGTTTAGATTGCTTTTTCTTTCATACAAAATAATATTATCTATCTTAATGAATGAATTTTTTTTTTATTATCTACACCTACATTTGCGGATGTCTTTTACAAAGTTTGTTACCTTTTTTTTTTATAGAAAATCTTGAAAATTTAATTTTGAAAGTAAGTTTCTAAAAACAAAAATTAATATTTTCAAGAAACCTCAAATTTGCTAGTTTTTGTAAGAAAAATTGATTTATAAACGAATATTCATTATTAGTAAAATTATGTTTTATTATATGTAAAAACTGTTATTTCATTACCGTTTACTATAACTATGAAAAATTTTGCTCATAGCTTCTTCGCGTTGTTAAATTGCTTGATACAAAATTGACTTGAGTTTGAATCAAATATTAACTTTAATGATTTAAATCTATATATATAGATTTAATTTTTTTTTTTCATCTAGAAGTTCCACTCCTTCAAACGTCAATTATCAACTTAAGAGAATTTTAGTTTTAAGACAGTTTTTTAATGAAAATGTTATTTTATATCCGAGTACAAATGTATAAAAAAATATTATGCACTACGATCTAATAATCTCGGAATTTAAAGTAGATAGATGTAAATATAAAAAATGTAATATCTAATTTATATCACCATAACGTCGCCTCTTACGAAGACTAACACGTTTACATGCTAAAATATACAGAAACGTGATAGTCTTCGTAAGAAGCATCGATATAAGGTTAGCTGCAAGATATCCTCTCAGTATATCAGTATCGTGTATTTACACAGTCCACGATCATTCGGAATTCTTAGGCTTAACGAAACCCACCTCGGGAACGACGAACTATACATTGCTTATAATGTAAGATATTATCAGGTTGATTCAGTCAAACAGGACCTTTTCGATAGTTTGAGCTTTAATTTATGCGCATAATTATTTACAAAACAATGAATACTAATTAAAATGAGATTTGTGAATGAGCATTAATTCAATCCTTATAATTTTATAAAATCTGCCCAATTTATTCACTCATTCAATGCGTCTCCATATTGTGATCTAATTTTTCTGCAAGAATACGTTAAATAATCTTGCAAATATTATCGACTTAACTCAAAAAGTTATGTTTGAGTAAATCAATCTATATTACAAAAAAAGAAAAGGATTTCCACCCTCAGTTTTGACATAGGCTACGGATATCAGACTTTGGATCGGGAGATAAAGAACTCCAATCGGTGGTGGCACAGCGCTGTAACGGATACTTTGTGCCTGTCGTTTTACCTCTACGCGTACGTTCCCCGCCTGCATCACAGATCATGGCTATCTCATAGTGCTCAAGAACCAGAGCATCTACCCAGCGCTCTAGTTGCCAGCCGACTCGGACCTACTCAATGATTGTAAAGTTTTTAGCGTTATAATAAAATCATTATGAGATCATATCGATATAGATTAATGCCTGGATTATTGCCTATGGATTTTAATAACAATCTAATTTTTCAAAATATTCTAAAAATTTGTAAGTTAAGATCTATTTTGAATATATCATAGACTGAGTTTCTGCATAAAAAAGTTTTTATTTTAAAATTTAGTTCGAAAAGTGAAAAATAGTACAAAATTCTAATGTTTGTAGAGTAAATTTGTAGCATTTTTCAGTTCTTTTAGCTAAATTTTGAATTCAAAAACTTTTTTGTACAGAGACCTAGTCTCTTATACTCTCAAAAAGGCTTTCTACTAGCAAACTTTTCAAAATATTTTCAGAAATTAAATTTCGGTAAAATCCCACGACAGTATATAATTTTTCTTTAATTTCGAACAAAGTTCATGCGATCAACATTTGATTGACACCAAAAATTAATAAATTACAACAAATGCACAGTAAATAAAAAAAATAAAAGTAAAATCAATCAGTACCTCAGTCTCATCCCTAATCAACTCCCGCGGTGTAATATATGGACCGAGAAATTCAAGCCATTTGTCAGCAACGTCCTTGCCTATATGATACGCTGTTGTTGGTCCACTATTCATTTCCCTAGCTTTTTCATAGCTAATCGGTCGATTTCGCCAATGCGTCAATGGAGTCACCAGAAAACTCAGTTTAGTAATCACCTTAGAGTCAAGCACAATAAAAAGCCGCCAGACACCAATAGTCAACGGTTCGCTTAATTGTGGTTTAACGTGTCCCATCTGCAAAGTACAAGAGTTACAGATGTTTTGTTTAAAATATTCAATTGCGTAATGTAAAAATATAATTCAAGATAGTTTTTAAAAATCTTTTTTTAAACTTACCAATGCTGATTCTTCAATCTGAAAATAATTAACTTCAGCCAACCTATCCATCGGATCAAGCCACAGTAGCGTTAGATTTTGTGGAACTGCTACCGTAACATCGAATTCGTACGACAGTGTAGGACCTGATAAAGGACCCATGCTACCCAGAAAATTTCTGAACATTTGTTCTTTCTGGTCGTAGTCTGTATTTACAGTTAAACTTAAAATTTTATCTAACCATGGCCTACTTGTAGATAGATTTCTTTTTAAATGGATTAGCGCCTCCACTTGTTCAGGAAAATCCGTCTGTTAAAGCGAAAGGTTTTAATTTTTCTTTTAAATCTGTTAAACTCATATTTATATTTAATAACAACATACCATAAATGTTGATGACTCCATAGCAAAACGATCCGAAGCAGCACGAATGAGTATTCCAGAGAAACGATTCTCATGAAAATAAGCAGAAGATTCCAAGAGATGAACAGTACCACTATCGGTATTTGAAGTCTCGGTGAATCGCTGATAAACAAGACGTGCAAGCGAACTTGAAACAGTCAGTAAAGCATCATCGGCGAGCGGGCTTGCATCCTCGTGATGATATAAGCTTTGCCAATATGCGTCGTAACCCTTTTCCTAAGAGTGACAAAACAAAAATATTAAATATGCATGTAAAAATTTAATATAAGCGTGTCTAAAATATAAAATGAAAATTCTTTAAAGATATTAATTAATTTATTTTAATAAAAATATATATTTTTGAATAAAACAATAATTTTGTGATAAATAGAACTGCAGCAATCTTAAAGAAAATTAAAATAAAAAAATTTTCTTAAAACTTAGTAGGATTCACTAACCATTCCAGTAGTATGATTTAGCTTTTCGGGATAAAGCCATTGCTCAACTCTATCAATAATTCTCTGATCAATAATTGGCTCAAATTTTCTGGCAAAAAACAGATTCCTTTCTGCAGTATTTCTTATCCTGTTAAAATCTTCCAGTTTGAAATCATTCGGACTGCAACCACACCAGTCCACCACAGCTTTGTATTGACATTTGCAGCCCAGTTTTCTTTTCCAGTTAGTTACGTGCAGATTATTGTCGATATACGTACCGCAGAAACGTGAGTTTCTCAAAGCTGTATGGAAAAACGACTCTGCGGGCAGCAATGTGTAGCGAAAAATGCGTAATAAACCAGCGATTAGATCGTCTGGCTCAGACTGTGTGACGTATTCTACGAAATCACGAGACAGAGCAACCCAGTCACTGCCACCGTCAATTTGGATTCCGTAAGGTAGTCGGCGATCACCCACTCGCCACATGCGTGCTTCACATTCCACAAACGTTTTGTCCAGGCCCTATAAAAAAAAAATTTCCTTTATTTTTTCTATTTTTATTGCACCAGTTAAAATTGCGATTATAATTATGATTTTTTTATACCTGTTTAGTCAAAAATTTCTGCACTTCCCGTCCATGTGATTTTACAAAATTCATGCCTCTATTCCATGTTAGGAATTCAACAAGACGTGCGTTAGTTTTGATCGGATAATCAGATTCAGAGAGATTAACTAGAAAGTCCCAGTCTTTTGAGTGAAGGAGCATCTGACGAGCTGAAGTGAGAAAAGTCGTAAGGAGGCTTGCCCCACCCCAAATACTTGCATGTCGCAGTTCCGAGCCTTTGGCTACTATTATGTTTTTCCTTTTACATTTTTGTTCTACTTCCAACAGCTCCCGATACATGTAGTCTTGTCGCTGTAATTTAAGTACAAAAGTATTGAAATGGTTTTCTGTTATTGAAAAAGATGATACCGTTTTTAAAAAATAATTATAACATTTTATAACTTTAATAAATTTAAAAACATCAAAGCTAATAACTTACCGCATCTACATGTATATAAAATAAATGAGAAGGGTCATAAAGAATACTGATAAGACGTTTGACTTGTCGACTAGCTCTGCCATTGACAGTCAACAAATACGCAATCCTAACTTGTGTTTCCTCAGTGCTTTTTAAACTAGAATTCCTTGCTTCTTGTGCTTTGAATTCTAAAACGATTAAATAGTATATTACACTTCTTCGGAGCAAAATAGTTTTGTTTCATATTACATGTACTGTTTTTTGCAACTAATGGGCTGAAATTACCACCTTTTAGTTTCCAAACTAGGAAAAAAGTGGCACTTCCACCCACTGTGGCGAAAAAATTATTTTACTACTGAAAAAACATTATCTGTTTATTGATCTTTGCATACTCACTTTCAATGCCTGTTAAAAAAATGTTAATCGTCAAGTATCCACCACAAGACTGTTTAGGATTTCCAGGACATTTCATATTACAACTAGAGTCGGGTAACTGATTTGTTTTTGGAGGCTCTTTTTTACCACAAAAACATTCCAATCTAAAAATGTAATGAAAAATAATTTTTAATATATAGCACTCTCTTAAAATAATGTTTTATTACTTACGAGTATTCTACACCAGCATAAGGAAAGCCAGACTGCAAGCACATATAAGCGCAGTGCTCTGGTGAATTATTAGTCTTAAAAACAGCATAGTAATTGGGCAGCAACCTGGATATTTTATCATCCTTGAAGCATCCCAAGCTCTTGGGTACGCTATTGAAACCCAGCGAATGTGGGCAGGAAGACTGCAACTTTGTAGGATACAGCAAATTTTGCTGGCTAAGGCACGTCACATTGACAATGCGCTCTTTGCACATTTGACTTTGAGCTCTTGTTATGGCACTCACTGCTTCTCTACCTGAAAATATTAAAATAATTAATTATTTTTTTTAATAAAAAATATAATTAATGAAAGTTTTTGTACTGCAGTCAAAAAATAAAATTGCCTATTTTGTAAGAATTTTTGAAAATAAAATTTATTTTTATCAAACGAAAAAATTGTATTGTTTATAATTATATTATTATTATATTTATGCTTACCTGTAACTTCACACACTGGTACAAAATTGAGAGATTTGCGGTCAAGTTTTACTCTAGTACTACGGTTAAGATTTAAGGCTCTATTAGAACTGCCTTGCTTATCAGGTGGCAATTTCAATTGTCGGGTCCCCTTTAGCAGTCCTTCATCTTCTTCATCTCGTGAAAAATCATTCTACAAATAAAATTATAAATAAAATATATAATATTTTTTATGATGTAATTCAATTTTATAATAATAACTTTATAATTAAATTTTATAAGTAATTTTATAAATTTATGTTAGTTATTCTAGCCCTTTAAAGTAACAATTTGGAACGTTCAATCAAGCCCAGCATGTCCTACTTCCTAAAAATATCAATAGCTGATTTACTACTTGAGCTGTAAGTAACTTAAATGTCACTGAAAGTAGCCAAGCAGACAGTAGTAAAACTGTTAAATAGTATCCTTGAATTATTTAACAAAATTTATTTTCTAACAAAGTGATAAAAAACAGTCATAAATTCGTTTATAATGTAATTTTTAAATTGAAATAATGATTATATAAATTTATCTAATTATTTAATTAATTTAATCAATTTATTTATTGAATATTTAATTTTAAGTTATATTTAATATGTTCTTTCTGATATAAGTGTGAGATTAGGTGTTAGACTCATTTTCTCTTTAAGTTTTGTCATAAAAATATCTCTGGTAATTCATTTGGGCACTAATTCAAAAAGATTTTATTAATAATACTACTAAGAGGTCATAATTAATTTTAACACAAGTTTAAACTGTAATTAAATCAAATATAACAGAAGCTTTAAGTAATCCATTAGTAGCTTACTCCAAAAAGACATGCCGCCTATTAGTATTTGAAAAAATTGCTGTTTAAATATAATTATTAAAAAACTTATCTACAAAATAACTGTCTCCAAGAAACATAACAAAAACAAGAAAATACTATCGTCCCACAAACTAACAACCAAAAAGCCAACAGCCGCAAGAACTCTAAAGATCCTGAGCAACTACCTCGTCGAGATAAGAGCTTCCTGGCTTGCGCTGGCTCTCATTCTCCAGTGCGAGGAAGTTGTAAGCCAGGTAGACCTGAGCGCAGAGCAGCAGCAGTCCGAACACAAAGAATATCCTGTACTTCCTGAGGCAGTTGGTGGATCTGTTCTCCAGGTGTGTCTTCATCACCACCATGGCTCTAGTCCCTCCTCGTCCGGCCGCGGCGACGAGCCAGAAACCAAAAAGAAATAGCCTTCACGTAACTCCGACGCCGCCGTCGCCGATCTTCCAGATCATCGTACCAAGAGACGCGCGTTACTCATCTTCGTGGTGGGATGTAAATCAACAGAGCAGCAGCAGCAGCAGCGCGCGCGCACCGACACTGGATTATTCGCACGCGAGTGAGATCACATTTTTGCTAGTTGTCGGAGAGGAGCATCTCCGTGCCGATGGGCTTGATGAGAAACGCGAGAATGTATACCTGTTGTATATTTATATATGTGCTTGTGTATATATGTATATATAATATGGGTGTTCGTGAACGCTGATGGTAGTAGGTGGTTTCTTCTGTACCGATCGAGCGCGCTAGCAGAAAGCAGATGATTATATTTTGAAAGTTTTATAGTAATTTCGTTAAATTATTATTATCTAAGAGCTGTTGTAGTTGGCATGAAATGTTTGTTTAATTATGGGATGTGATGGCGTTTTCGTAACGGATCGATATCCAAGTTTCGTGTCTTGCTATATTTATTTGTGCTAATTATTCCCACGTGTAAAAACCACCTGACCAAGGGGATTTCCCCAGATGGGATTTTGGGAAGGCTAATCATGTCGCAGTATCTACCTGTTGAATTATTAAACGAGTTTTATCGAAATTCGAAGGTGCCATAAATAGTGGAAAGTAACTAAATGTGGTACTATACTATTTTTGGGTTGAAAATTTTGTATTTTAAAACAGAAGAAAATGTAGACGTTTTTCACAACGTAAAAGGCCAGTAGATATTTTTAAAATATCGAATGCATGCATAAAATATGACCAATTAATATTTCATGAATATCAATCATCCACAAATAGTTAGAATGCGCCAAAACGCAATTGAAAAATAAAGAGTGAGGATTGAGAAACATCGAGAATTAGAAACTGACAGTCATTAAACATCAAAATCCGTAATGTGACGATATTTTATTGCGGCAATCGCTAGACGTTTGCAAAATGCATAACTAACAAGCAAACATAATTTCCAATATCGCCATTAACCTACAGCCCTAGCTCATCATATACTTCCTAAAACCAATCAATATCTACAACCAATCCTCAAACCGACCAACGTAAATCGAATTTCGAACGAATTCAAAGCTCCTCCTGACGTCCCGTAACCTACTAGAAGCGTCTGCTCGGCAGCACAGCCAAGCAGCATATACCCACGAGATTAGTCATCGCGGCGACATCGCGCGTTGTCAATAGAGTGAAAAAAAATAACAGCTCTCTCGTCTCGAATCGAGAGAGTGGGCAAGTAGGGGGAGAGAGAGAAAAGCGGTAGGATAAAAAAAGAGACGACGGCGCGTGCAGGTTCTCGCAGCTGACTGAGAAAGAGAGAGAGTGCCGCCGCTGCTGGGCGAGAAAATGAGCAGTGACGAGACGAACGGCTCGGAGTGAATACGCGAGGCGCTCCGCGCGCGACGACAACACCGAGATATATATATATATTTCGTATATAGCAGTGCGCGAGTGCGGGATCCGCCTGCTCGATGTTGTGATTGCGAGTCGGCCAGCAGCGCAGAGAAGTGTGTGCGTGTGTCCGTGTGTGCCATTGTCAGTGTGCGCGAGGGCGCGTATCCTGGGGAGCGAGGATGACAGCTAGAGGAGCTGTCCCGGTGCTGGTTGTCCTGGTGCTCCTCGCGGCGGCCAGCACCTGCGATGGAGCTGCGACTGATATTGAGCTCGATGCCAAGGCCCAGTACTTGCACAGGCTCGACAGTCTCAATCTCCTGCTTTATACGTTTCTTCTGACCATCACCGTGCTCACCGTCTGGACTTTCAAGCACAGACGATTGAGGTTCCTGCACGAGACTGGCCTTGCTGTCATTTACGGTGAGTTGCGCTGGGTCTTTTTTACTTTTTATACTGCTCCGTTGCTCGCTCTGTGTTTGATCAATCATTGACAGCGTTGTCATTGTGCTGAAACTGTTTGTGTACAATTATTGAATTAGCGTGTAGAGCATTTGCTTTGTTGCCGTCTGATGAAACAGTGATTTTTAGAATCAATATAGGTTTCACTAAATGATTCATCTGGATAAAATTTTGTTTTAGATTTCTATACTGTTTGTATAGTGGTCTACTTGGTCTATATATATATTGTATAAAATTTGAAGTATCATATGTTTGTTTCAAAAGACAAGTGAAAATTTATTATTTTATTAATTTATTAATTAAATAATATTTATGATAACAATAATTATTATCTTATTTTCAAATATTACAAAATTGTAAGTATTTCAAACATTAAATACGTATTACTTTTTATCACTAAAGCATTGAAACAATTAATTATTATTTGTAATCAATTGAATCTTATCTATTACCTATAATTTTTACAAATTAAAGAAATTATCAGTTGTTCCACACTTTCTTATATTTCTTTTAGTTTAAATTAACGTCATAGAAAATATTTTTATTCAAGTATAAAGTTCATGTGTATTAATTTGCTTGTTTGAATATCTGGGGATTACCCATATGTGTCAGAAACTTCTTTCTGATTGTAATGTATCATGCACAAAAATAAAATTTAATAATTTATACGCTTGAATAAATTTTGTAATATTATTGTAATTTTTATAAATATATTATATTGCAGATTAAATAATAATTAATATTTTAAATAATTTATCAACTAAAAATAATGATATCATCTTTATATTTGAATTACGGAAACATTCAAAGATCATTTTAAATTCTGATCTTATAAATTGCAATGACTTTATTGTCAGCTCCGGTTTGACTTTAACTGTCAAATTCACTTTACTAATTATTTTACTGTCATTCATAATAAATTTTCTTTTTTCTGACAAGAATGTTTTGCTTTATTATGCTCCAATCAAATTCATAGAACTTTAAATAATTTTATTTTTAATAAGACAAATTTAGGTTTTCATTTAATATACAAATTAAACTACTAAAAAATTCTTTATATTGCAAGAATGTTGTTTCTTTTAAATAGTTCTGAATAAATAAAGTTGTATTTAGAATATTATATAACAGTTTCTATTTTTATATAATTCATGACTAATAATTTATGTCAACATGGCCATATAAAAAATTCCTTGTTTTGATTTGTTTAATATTTTTGCACAATGCAATTTTCCATTTAAATGCATCAAATTATAAAAAAGTGTCATCTGAATAAATTGTCCAGCTATTATGTATTGTAAGTGGACTTAAATGAACACCATTATAGTGCATGGTACTAGAAAATAGTATGCACATCTGGAAAAGGCTCTCAGAGTAACCTTGAACATTGACATAATTTCCAATGAAGAGGAGTTAATGCTTGCAGTGTTAAACTTCTAACCATCCTATCACTCAAACTCATTCGAAATTCAACTGGTGTAGTATTTTGTTACCATGTTTTGATAAGTGTGACACATATAAACCTTTATCATCCTCTTGAATAAGCGAAAAGTGTCTTAGCATACTCAGCAAACAAGTCTGGCACTTATCACATGCTTTATCAACTCCTTCGTGCTTTTCTTGCTTATACTCATGTGACTACAAATTACAAATTTTATTCTTCAATTTTGGACTTAAATAACACTTTGGTAAAACTTTTCAAAGAGAACCCCTTGCTCAATTTATACATTAGAAATTGCTTTCCTAAACAGCCTTGAGTATAAATTGCACATGCTCAGTGTGAACATATATTATGCAGTTTGAAATCTAAGATGTTACATAAGAAATCTTGAAATTCCTTTGAGGGTTTATTACTCATGTCAAAGTAAATAAACTAACAATTTTTATATAGCTAAATGTTTGTAAGCTTAATCTTTATTTAACTTCTTTTATTTTCCGTATACTGTATTTTATACACTGATAAACAAATAACAGTAGAACTAAAAATAGAAAAAAGTAATTGTTATAGAAAATAAAAGATAGTAGTAGAGAAAAACATAATCATTCAAAAGATCAATCAACTTATGTAATGTAGACTTTTTTTAAAACACACATACATATTTATGTTTAGTAAAATCGGTTATATCACAAAATTGTGCAACAATCTTTAATTACCTATATATACTTGTATAATTTCAGGACTTATTGTAGGAGCAATAATTCGCTATGGGTTTTCAACGAGTAATACGATTCAGCGCTTACCAGTTGTGCCTGCTGCTCCATACAATCAATCCATACCACCAGATATTTTATGGTTTCAAGTTAACGAAAATAAATCGGGAGGTGGTACTTCAAATAAAACGTTTGCTTATTCTTTTCGTGGTGAAATTTTTAAGCAAGACAGCGAGATCGACAAAAAGGTGTTAATTTTGTAAAAATTTGCGTATAAATTTTGTACACGAATCCTTCTTAATTTTCGTTTTAATTAAAATTTTTCTTTTAGGCTACATTTGATCCAGAAATATTTTTCAACATTATCTTGCCTCCAATAATTTTCCATGCAGGATACAGTTTAAAAAGGGTATGATGAGTTAAATTTTTATTTAATATTTAAAGTAATTTTTACTCTGTGGGCGCAAAGTTCGTATAGGGTCTCAAAAAAGTAGCAATATATGCATCACGGGCGCTAAGGGGATTATGTCTCTCATCTGAATTTGGCGCCCTCACTTTATTCGGGTGAGAATCCCCTATTTCGTGCTCTAGGTATATAATGTACTATTTTGAGACCCTCTGGCGTGCAATACTCATTTTCTGCCCGCTTTTGCGGACATGAAATAGTATAGCTCATTTCGCTCGAGCGATAAACCCATACGGCCAGAATGGCTTATTTTATATCTTAACATATGCTTTAACATATAATATTAAAGTTTCCACTCACATAAAAATTTTTCTTCTTTTTATTTTTATAAAGCGTTTGTCATAATTTAACGAAAAATCAAATTTGCAAAATATTCATCATACTTGAAAGAATGCTAACTTTAAGATAAGATCAAAGTGTTTTGAATACCTTTTAATCTTTTGGCCTTTATTGTGTAATGATATAAACAGTATCACCTTGTTCTAAAAAGATACTATTACATATTACAGACATCAATTTGAATTAAAATTATATGTTAAACAGATTTGATTCTTAATAAATATGAAGATAGAACGAAATATTATAAGGATAATAATAATTGCATTTTCTCATTTGTTCCAGAAATATTTCTTTAGAAATCTAGGAGCGATACTAATGTACGCGCTGGTCGGTACAACGGTTTCGTCTTTCGTCATAGGGTAAATATTTTTTCCAACTCTAGTCTGCACACGAGAAAAGCGAAACGTGTCATTAACCGCGAACGCCGCCGGCGGAACCCGTATTACATGCTTAATATCAATTGGCGCTATTTATATAACTAAATAATGTATATTTATCTCATTTTCTAGAACGCTGATGTATGCTTTCATGCAACTGATTCCAAATCTCTCCAAGTCCTTCACCTTTCTCGACACTCTTTACTTTGGCGCACTGATATCGCCTACCGATCCTCTGACGATCATATCGATCTTCAACGATTTGCACGTGGACGTGAATCTATATGCTCTTGTGTTTGGTGAGAGCGTTTTGAACGATGCCGTGGCCATTGTACTTAGCGGGTAAATATTTGTATAATCTTATCCAAGTTCTTTACGCGTTAAACCTTTAACTTTTTATCTTAATTGTAATGTTCTGTACAAGAAGTGCTATTTAATCGTAAAAAAGAGAATAATACGTTTAATAAATAAATATTATTTTTATAAAATAAAACTTACGTATATAAAATATACTTTAATTAATATAAATTAGCGATGATTTTATTATGCATGAATAATTGAATGACCGAGGTGAATAAGAGAATTAGCGCTCGAACCTGCGTAACTGCATTGCCCAAAGGACAGAATTTTTAAAGTAAAATTTTTTTAATAACAGGTAAAAAATTGAAAAGAAAATCATTTACTGAAACAAAATCTTTTATCTGACATTTTTAATAATAAAAATTAAAAACTAAAATTAACTTTTACTCATTTTTAATAAATTTTAAAAATATAAATTACTATAACTTCGCAAAATATCATCCGAATCTTTTTAAATTATGCAGAGATGCGCAAGACACTGGAGCGCTGCCTATGGGCATACAAAACGTATTAGAAATCATTTATTTATAATAATTATTTAATTGTAAACATGTTCTCAAAACTGAATTTTTCTTAAATTCAAGAAAAAGAAGTATTTAGAAAAGTTGAAGCTTCAAAAAATATCTAGCAAGACATTTTCTCCTTTATATCTTGAAAAGCTTTGTACGAAATTTCATATTAATTTAGGTGAACGTGGTTGCGATATTAGTAAAACGATAGACACGGGGCAGAGGCAGACGATTTATTTTACCTAATCTGACTAATGTGGCTTCTTTGTTTATATCAATATCGTTCTATCTCTATGATTTTTAATCAAATTGATCGAAAACTTTGTACAACACTTTTTTAAATAAGGAGGAACAAATTCCTCTGTACTGGATATTTTTCGTATCTTCAACTTTCCTTGATACTTATTTCTTGATTTTTAAGAAACGTCCTTACTTTTGAGAATATATAGAGAATAATAGTTTACAATTAAGTATTTGTTAGTAATAATTGTTTTCCAAGTCTTTTTATCAGTTTTTATATAGTGTTGCAGTATCTTACATATTTCTGTAAAATGACATAAGATTCTGATGATACTTAGCCAATTTTTACTAATTTATGTTATTGAAAATTATTAAAAATAAATTAACTTATTAGTATAAGTCAATTCGAATTTTCATTATTAAAAAAATCTCAAATAAATAATTTTTTTTTCTGGAAAATATTTCCTTTCTCATTCTCTATCTGTTAATATTTTTAGAACGATTTGTTCCCGAATGGAAAAAATCATGCGTATGTCCGCGTACGATTTGGATATTTCGTGCAGCGTTGTAGGGGAACATATGTAAACGTACGGGAACGTACATAAACGTACGTGAACGTCCCTGAGCGTACAAAATTGTACGTTCACCTATTTGAATATACGATAAAGTACTGCTTTGTACTTTTTACAAATAAAACCTATTGAAAAATTTGTTACGGAAACATACTTGAACATACAGGAACGTATGCGAACGTACGCAACGTATGCAAACATACTAAATTTTTTTCCATTCGGGTTTACTTTAAAAATTCACCCCTTTGGATACTACTATCACTCAGTTCCGAACGCTAATTCTCTTCATCTATCCAGCTCTTGAATTTATAGTTTTGAATTTTTTATTAATGTTAAAGTAGATATTGGTTGATATAAAATTTTAAGATAAATTTTTAATATAAAATATTGTATATATAAATAAAAAATTTTGAAATTTATTTTGAAATGCTTTTAAACTGACATCATTTAATTTAAGAATAACCTGTTAATTATATATTATGAATTATTATTATTATATATTTTTACAATAATGGAGTAATAATTTTAATTTAATTCACAGTGCCATTCAGAATTACGGCGAACGTTACGCCAGCAAGGATTCGAGCAAGTTCGAATTCGTTGCTTTCTTCCAAGCTCTCGGCGATTTCGTCGGTATCTTTAGTTTGTCCCTTGCGATTGGCGCCACAATGGGATGTATTACGGCTCTACTAACCAAGTTCACGAGGGTCCGTGATTTCCCGCTGCTGGAATCGGCGCTATTTGTTCTGATGTCCTACAGCACTTTTCTTATCGCGGAAGCTTCCGATCTCACGGGTGAGTCATATAAATCGTAGCTAGATGTAATTTTACTTATTGGTTGCTATTATCTCGATAAATATTTTTTAAATAATTTATAACATTCTTGAATTGAATTGAAATAGTTGTTACAATGTTTTTAAATTTAAATAAAGTTTTAAAAAATGTGTAAAATTTTAATTTTTTACGTGTATTACTGTTATAACGGTAAAAGAAGCTAATATAGCCTTGCGAAAGTAAAAGTAAGATAATAATGTTTGTTTTAAATTTTGCAATATCAATTCTCATTTTTTACCGTAGAATTTTTTTTTTAGCTGAAGATTAAACTAATGGTTATTTAGGATTCAGTTTGGACTGTTTCCTTGCTCTATATACTTTCTCACTGATTACTTAAAATTAGATTATCATTAAACTCTACTGTAGAAACTTTCACTGTTTTCCTTTTATTGTTCTACTTTTTTACATAGAAAGTTAACTAATTTAAAATCTTGTAATAAAACAATGACATATTAATTAATTTTTAATTAGAATAATAATAGGAAAACTATCATAATATGTAATCTTTTTTATTAATTTTTTTATTTTTGCGTACGATTATTTACTATTAATGGAAATTACTTAGCTAAACATTTATACTTACTGAACAATTTTTTCCATAGGTGTTGTTGCTGTGTTGTTTTGTGGGATATGTCAAGCTCACTATACGTACAATAATTTGAGTTCCGATTCTCGACAACGGACGAAGCAGCTTTTTGAACTGCTTAACTTCTTGGCTGAGAACTTTATTTTTAGTTATATAGGAGTGTCAATGTTTACTTTCCCTAAACATCACTTCGATTTTGGCTTTATATTTTCAGGATTTGTATCCTTTTACAGCTTTTTGAAGAAGATTAATATTTCTATGAAATTTAAAAAATTGATAATCAAACAAATACAAATAATGTAATAACTCAAATGAAATATTCAGTAAGAATCAAAATTATTTTTTTACGCGAATTTTCTTACAACACTTTTTTTATACTTTGTGAATATCTTTTAAAAGTTAGTTAAAGTTATCGTGTATAAGAAAGTGACGTTTAACCAACGCGTAAACAAATGATTATTTGCTTTTGAGAAGGATAATTTTATGCACTACAGTTAATTATAGAATTGCACTTTGTTCTGGCTGAATGATTAATAAAGTATTTCGTAGTAATGAAAATTGACATTCGGATATTCAGATGCACCATTTTATACATTCAGGTTACTTTTCGTATATTAATATGTAAAGAAAAATTTTCAGAAAATTTTTCTTAAATTTTAATTAAAAGTAATTTTTCAAGTAGTTTCTTTTTACAAATATTCTATCGAATTTACTGGGTTAACTTTTTCTATACATTCATAATAACTGTTTGCAAAAAATCATGTATTCCTTAACTTTTGAATCACTCTAGTTCTGCGCATTACTAGGCAGGGCAGCTAATGTTTACCCATTGTCCTTTTTGCTGAACCTCGGTCGTAAGCCTAAAATATCGCTGAACTTTCAGCACATGCTGTTTTGCGCCGGGTTGCGCGGAGCCATGAGTTTCGCTCTAGCAATCCGAAACACGGTATCCGAAGCTAGACAAGCTATGCTCACAACTACAAGCCTCATCGTCATATTGACGGTCATCTTCCAGGGAGGCGCCGCCTCGCAGTTTCTTAACTGGTTCAACATACCGTAAGTAAAATTAATAAAATTTGAATTTACATTTTATTTTTAATAATGCTTTAGACCATGGACTAATGCCATCCAGACCAAAATCTAAATACTATCACTCATTTTCTTTCAAAAATAATATTCAATTTCTTTTAAATAACAGTTGAATATTCAATGTATAAGGTATAGCTTTCTATAAACGAACTTAAAAAAATTAACTTTCATTTTCTTTTTATTTTTTTGCAAAATGTTTTTCGATATTCTAAACATCTAAGATTTAAGTGATCTTTCTATGCAAAAGTTTAAATATTTCTCAAAATTTTAATAAAATGGATTCATTAAAAAAAAAATTTTAATTATAAAAGCTGAGAATAATGTCCTTTATAATTCTAATTTTTATGGGAATCTAATTGAAAATGAAAACGTATATTAAATTTTATAGAGTTGGCGTAGATGAAGAAGTAGAAGTATTATCTCATAATGGAGTTCGGAGTGTAAGTAACCATAAGCTAACATTTCTCAGTATTATTTCGTAGACAGTTGTCGTCGTAGTAGATTTGTGTTGTAAGAATATAAGCTTTTGGTGACTTCTGGTACAATACTTTTTCCATAAAAACGATTTTTCTAAATTTTCAAATTTTTATCTAAGTTCAATGACAAATTAAAGTTTAATGAAAAAAACTAAAAACAAAGGCACCTGCGCACGTAACTTTGACGAATTTACAATCACAAACTGCTTCACGTATCCTTGCTTTTTTATTCTAATGCTTGCGCCCAGGTGTATAACTCCATGGACACTGCTGGGGTTCGTAATTTTTCTAAAAGTTAATGAATTTTTAAAATTTTTGTTTCCATTATTATTATTATTATTATTTTAATTATATTATTACTATTATTTTTTTTAATGGTAACTGAATTCTTTATCAATTTGGTTTAGATCTTTTCTCTCTTTTATCTTGCATCTATCTTGCTCAATTAAACCTTTTTTTCTAAGTATCTAACTTTTAGAATCCTCAAAGTTTACACGTTTGATATTTAGTTATAAAATTTGTTTTTATCAAAATACTATCAAAGTAATTAACGTATTTTTATTGTATAATAGAGTACATTAACTATTATGACTTCTTTTTTAAGAGCATGGGAGATTTGTGGTTAAATGAAAACAATTACAAGCATTTTTTATCCAATGCGAACAAATAAATATAAAACTAAAATAAAAAACTGAAATTGCAATTTTTAATAGTCTGGTGGCGAAGGTGGCTTTGGCGATCTGGAATTACGTCGGGAGAGAAGCTCTCCGGTATGTTTGCACAAAAATTTCGAAAGTCGTCAGTCGTGTGTCTGATGTCTATTTGATTTTTGCACTTCCTTGTTTAAATGCTTGCTATAATTAATACTTTTTGCAGATGCTTTACTTTTTTTGCGCTTGAAATAACCATTTTACAACACAAACAACCAACACATTTTTTTACAGCTACCTGCGGTTGATTCACATTTCATTTGCAAGATATCAATGTGCACAAACTTATTAAACACGAATTTGTATGAAAATATTTTTTTTTTTCGTTACTTTAATATAATTTCCAAATAACTTCATCACAAATATAATTAGATATTGCATTTACTGTATTATAATTTGTTTAGAAAAAAACTTTGTTTTTATTGAAAATCCATAATTTGAACAAAGTATTTTATTAATTTTGTTAATTTAAAAAAAATACAAATACTTTATTTAGTGCAAATTCGTGCTTAAGACTAAAACAATAATGAAATAAGCTTTTGTGAATGCTTATTAACGACGTAATATACGTTATTGATTTTTTTTATTATTTTTTATTTATCCATTCTGTATGTTCGCGAATCGTCGGTAGTTTATTGAATGATTATATTTGCATCCCCTAATGATGAACATCCAAATGCCAATTCAAAACTTTAATACACAATCGATATGATAAAATAACTCAGCACTTAGCATGGCGCATTTGATGATTTAATTATTATTAATTAACTAACGATGGCGACATTGATTAGGGCCTGTACACTTGTATGTATAATTAGCAACATATTTTATTTTGTAATAAAAATCTAATATTTCGAAATTTACTAATTAATGTCAAAATTAATGTTTTCTTTATTGATTTACAATAGTTTTCACTTAATAAAATTAAAGTCTTAATATATTTGAAAGAAGTTAATAGTAAGTAAATTCTAAAACAGTTTTCATTTTGCTACATAGGCACTTTTGAGTTATTCAAACAATGGAGATTAAATTTAGAATCTTATCGTTTTGAGAAAAAAAGTTACGTAACAAATAATTCCAGTATCTAATTACTTGGTTTTGCATACTAGCGTTTTAACTGATTTATGTTTTAGTGCATATATGTGTATATGGATGATGTATGCTTTTAGAATCGGATTATTAATAAAATATTATTAAATTTATAATGCCAATGTTTCTAACACATATTTACATTTGCTTCATATATAAAAATAATTATATTAGTATTAAATTTGTAAAAATTATTAAACTGCTGGAAAGTCATATGACTTTTTATAATCTGATTTTTCAGTAGCCACTGTCTGACAATACCCGGTATATATCTACTGGAACCATACATTTTTCTAACTTCACTATACATTATAATATATTATTTTTTTCATAATAATATGGCAAATATAAAAATAATTTTTTAAATCCTGATGATATACCTTTATTTTTATGAAAGTGTAATAGTTATTAATAATAGATATAAAGTGTTTCGCTTGATCAGCACAAAATATAGAAGTATTCTCTAAGCATTTTTAAGTTAATTTTCTGATTAATTAAAAACTTAACTTATAATATCGAAAGGGCAAAATTTTATCTGATAACTTTGTTTTTACTGTTAAAAAATTCAAATTATTGTAAAATAATGAACAATAGTAAGAGTTTACAAGTGTACTAGCCTTAATTAAAACAACCCAAGCAAAGCATTTTGATGACATGCTAGCATTTAATGACACAGAATGTACCAAAAAGAAATGATCAGTGTGCCTTCAATCGGATTGTACCACGAGCATTCATTATAGATCTCTAGATCAGATCCGCATACATTAAACCTGATTATCGAGACTTGTTAAACGTTTCGTCAATTAATAAAAGCTCGGCCAACGATATAGTTGTTTACGAATCTCAGCAACGCTGGACATACCATACAGGATGGATACGATTAAAGTCATCTTGTTCACGTTTCACAGTATAATTCTATGCAGGACGGCTCGATATCGAGCGTAACCGGCAAGCCCAACGAAAAGGCCCTGCTGGCCCGCATCTGGGGCAACTTCGACACGCGCTACATGAAGCCCCTCTTGACCCACTCGAGGCCCACGCTGCTGGAAACGCTGCCGGTCTGCTGTACGCCGATCGCGAGGCTTCTCACAACGACGCAGCAAATGACGCAGGTTGGTGGAAGTCGGCTTTCCGACTGGTGTTGGGGCTGTGACACTTGTGGTGTGCACGCTTCACAAGGTGGCGGGAGTATTAAGAATGAACTTTTTTTTATACTAGAGATTTGAAGGTGATTTTTGCCTCTTTGTTAACTGTTTATCATTTTGTGAACGTTTAGTATAGTTCGGTGGCTCTGTCGTTTAGGTACACGATGGTCATCGATTTTTCATAGGTTTTACTGTATAATGTGGGACCACTTTGAACCCTTGACTACCGAGAAGATATTTGTTTTTTTGACTTAACCTAAACTGCTGGAATATGATAAAAATCTTTTTACTTTTTTTAAACGCTCTTCTAATGTCAGATAATTTCTAAAGTGTAATTAATATATATTTTCCTATATTTTTGACGATTCTGGGTTTTATTAGATTTTATTTTACAAAACAGACTAAAACCCTTAAAAAATGACTATTTTAGTTTCTTGTAAAATCTTTCTCCTCGGCAGTCAGGATAAATTCCAACAAATTACTTTTACAATTAAGCGGTTAAGTGGTTCACTTTCTTTGTTGTTTGTATTGTCCTGTTTCGTCACAAAGAAATTCTCAAACGGCAAATTTACTTTATAATGCGTTGTTTAGGAATAAAACACAAAACCCTCACATCTTCGTTTGACTTCGGGAACTTTATTCATTAAGTGTAATAAATTATTATAGTATATTTTGTAACAAATAAGTGAAGTTTCACGCACTTTCTTGTGGTTGCCGTGAATTTCAGACACTTGTTGTGAACAATATATTATGATATAATATGGGTATAAAATTGCATTTTTTGAAATTTGCAAATTAACAATTAAAAGTAATAGATTGGAAAAAAAAGAAAACATTCATTAATTGTACAAAAGTACAATTTGTAACAACTATTTTAAAATTTTTCATCTTAATTTTAAAAACATAAGTAATTGAAAAAGTTCATTCTTAATCTGAGTTCTGTGAATCGCTTGAAATTTGACGCTTTGAAAACTTGCTTTTAATAAGGATGACATGGGTCATAAGATTGATTCAGATTCGGACCTCTGCCTGGATGATCAAGAAGTCGAGAGGCGAAGAACAAGCAGCCAACCGGTGAGTTATCATCAACCTAGTCTGAACTATACAGTAAATCCGTGTTATCAGCCTAACGGCACGGAACCCACCAATAGGGACGAGCCCTACGTGATTCTCAACCTTAACAGGCGATAAATTACTAAATTAAACAAAAAAGAATATTTACGATACTTAACACTTTGCAAGCTGGGGAACTTTGCTTTTAACAACTGATTTTTCTTCATCTTTTTTAACGGACTGATCCTGATGTTTTTTACTATTATACCTTCATGCGAATTTTTTTAACCTTTATCACAAAACTTGCCCATTGTATGCCACTAACCCAACGTTTATTTATTTATCTCCTTGTTGAATGCATTTCTTTACTAATGTGGCTGTATATTTTAGCCTTAATCAATGTAATCAGAGTTGGGCTCGTTAATTTTCGATTATTATTTGTCTAAACTTTATCAATATATTTTTAGCTTCTATTTTATAATCAAGACATTTTTTAGAATTTCATATTTTTGTATCTACTAAATTGAATAAAATATTGTGCTTTTTATTTAAAAAGACCAAATATTAGTTTTACTAATATATAATAAATATTATATTACATACTTTTCTATTTAGTTGATAATAATTAATCGAAAATTAAGTAAAAACAGCAATATTGTTTAAAATCTTAAAAGCTTTTATATACAAATCTAATTGGTATATTATATATATTGCTTAATTATTGATTTTAAGGGAATTTATAAATTTCTACGGCGACTAGTCATTGTATCATTATATAAAATATATTTTAAAATGTCTCAATTTACTAATGTCTAGCAAAAAAATATACCTGCATGAATTAAACATCTTTAACTCTAATAAAATAATAAATTTTACTAATACGGTGTATGTAAATTGGGGCACTTTAAAGTAATTTTATTATATTTATTGTGCTATGTAATGCTGAGTAAAATAACAATAACATTGTTATTTTTCTGCTTCTCAAATAATTTTTGTTTATTTTAATTTTATATATGAAAAAAAAAATTTTTTAGACCAATTCAAACGCTGTCCAACTCTGAGCTTAAAATATTTAATTTTGCGCGAAAGAAATCAACAAGTTTGTTCTTCGTGCAAAGTTTTTAATTCAAATACATGTTAAAACTAATAACTTAATATATTAATACTTAGATATTTTCTTTCCAATATGTATTCTCCAGTAAGTATTCTAGCCAAAATTATTTCTCAAAAATGCTACGCTGTTAAGTAAAATCGAAATATGATTATTCAAAAATTTTCGAAACCGTTCGGTTAGAATACGTTTCTGGAAGGATGTTCATGACATGCCAAAGATACACGCAGAGAAATACGCGATTTCGCTGGTAGTCTTAAAAAAAAAACTTGGGTAAAGCAAAAAATTTGTATTCAAGAGAAAAGTGCTTGTGCGTATCCGTGTTCAACGATTCTAACTGTGATGAAAAATAAATTTGTAAATATGTATCGGTGCGTGACACTACTCGTTAATGTTCGAGTCTAACGTAATTGTATGAAAAATCTATAAGGTTTCCTTTATAATTTTTAATATAATATATATATATATATATATATATATATTTATATGTACGGTTTTCTATGTTAATGTACGAAAGAAATTCAACGCCACACAATCTATTCGCATTCTTTATGCAAACGTCAAAAGGTAATCTTTACTACTTAGTAAATATACTTCACTCTTACATTATACTTCGTTTATAAATAAATAAAAGTGGCCATAAAATTTCCGATCGCACGTTTAACGTGAAAAGACTTATACATATAAATATAATATATCGAGCATTAACACACGAAGAGGTGTATGACGAATGTGCGCACTAAATAATCTTCTATTGTAAAATTGTACAAGACGGGTAACAAAAATTTTTACCATACTAATCATTCAACACCTCTATTAATCGATATTATTCCTCAAGCTTTTCAAAGATTAAACATTGAGTCTGTAGTAGACTTTTTTTTGCTATGAACTAAGATATATGAATTGCATGATCGGCAGTTTTCAAGGGAATGTAAACTGTCGAGTTTAAACAGTGAGAAAATGACTTGTCTAATCAATGATGGCGTTGAATTAAAAGCATGCATGACAATCCATTTTTTCTTTTATTGCAGTTTTAATGATGCGAATGTTAGTGGTGTGACATAAACTGAAACTAGAGTGCAAAAAGTCATTAAAATATATAATAATTTTTACAATCCCTTCAAAATATATATAAACAGTGATTTTTAGATATTATGCTTGCAGTTATAAAGTATTCTTTAATATTTATTTGGATAACTTTTTGCATGTTATTATCTATTACCGATTGAGCACATTTCTGATTGTTTATATATTGTGAAATACTTTATTTAGTTTTGCTCAGTCTGTGAAAGATATTACTTTCAGTATTTTATGAGTTACCAATTATCATAAGTTTTTTGTTTTTATTTGAAATATTTGCTAGTGCATGCTTTATAAACAATATACTTAATTATATTAATTTTAATATGTCTAACTAATCTCAATAATAACCTTGTTATGAAACTTGAAAATTATGTTTAATGTCTAATAGGGAGAATATATAATAAAAATAATGCTCGAATATTTTTATACTGGCTTTCAAATTTTTATGCTTATTGTTTCGTCTAAAACCATCAATAATTGTACATATAAAAGTTTACATTTCATGACGTGTCCAAATCGGTTTTTTTTAGAATAAAAGAATTGATGACGATGATGAAGACCTCAAAATCATGGGAGCTGAGGGATATATTCCATTGCGAACCTTATAAATCCAATAATACTGACTGTTTTTTAACACAAAAATACGTATGTCGCGGAAATAAAAAATTATCTTGTTGCGAGTTGTAAACTAACGAGACAGGTGAAATCTGCAATTATTAGTATTTTAATATTTAAAAAATTATGTAATAGTTTTGCTTATTTTGGACGATTTTTAAATGATCTTTCTAAAAGATTTTGCCTATTTCCATAGATGTTTAATAATAGTTATAATTTTTGTACTTAGTGCCAGCGGACTGTCGACAACTACATATAACGTAACATAACATAATGAGGTTTCTGGTTTACCGACAGATTTATTTTTTCATTTTATAAAATTCATTTATTTTATAATCATTTTATTATGATGTGAGTGAAATTATAACTTTAATAATAATAGTGTGAAAGACGAAAAGTATTTATGTCCGATATAAACTTTTAAGGAACGTTTAATATTAAATATTCTTATTCTCATAAATACTAAGATACATAAAAAGTCTTTTATTGGTATTAAAAATATTTTAACAATAATATCGATATTTTACGACAATAAATTTTAAACAAAAGCTTGTAGTGTCGGTAAAACAGATATTCGAATTTTACAAAAGTATATAAAAATTTTTTGAAATAAAATCAAAAGCAATTATCTCGCATGAGATACTAACTAAACATTAAGCATAATTTTCCCTTATTAGTTTCTTCTTTAACTTATTAAGTTTCAGTATCAATCCTTTTAACAGCATTAACCACATTACGTCGACAGAGTGGTGGCTTGTGTAAATTTTATTTCTTAGTTTTTTTTTCTTAAATTTATCACTGTGACTATATCATATTATTTTCATTATTACTAGTTTATTATTGCTATACACTGTATAATCGTATTCTTTTAGAAAGTAAGTCTGTTTCTTTAATCTTTTTAATAGAGCGATTTACAAACGCTTCTGCATGAGACCCCAAAGGATCCGTTGTTAAGCTGGGCTCGATAATGTACGTCAAATACACCGAGTTTCTATAGTGTTACTACAGAATTTTTTAGTTTGTTGTATTATTAGTTTTTTTAGCAATTTGTTAGTAATTTTTGATTAACGAAAGCGATGAAATTATGTTACTTCAGAAAGGTTCCAAAGATACAAATAGCTATAATTTTGGCTATTCGAACGCTCGGGCTTTTACTGACAGGATAGTGTAGCAAAGACTTTATTAAATTAATATTAATTAATACTATATCCCATGATTCATAAACAGAATATAGATTAAAATACAGTAGTATAAAATAAAGAAATTATTTTTTTTATTTATCATAATCTGTTAAGTTAAAACTTGAAATCAATAATTCTTATTTTAAAAAAATAAAATCAATATTTTGTCGTACTTCAATATATCAAATAAATATTTGACGTCTTGTTTGTAATTATTTAAACAAGCATATTCTTGAGATATTTAGTCTCTGAAGATCTAAATAAGTAATTTGTTGTTTTTACATGTTTATATTACATTATACTATCCTGAAGTATTAAGCTTGAGAATGTAAATAGTGATTTAGAAGTGTTACATTTAGTTTTCTCTACATATTATTTTGCGGCAATTTATAAAAATTGAATAAATTGTAAAATCTTACAAGAAAATCTTGCTACCTACCTAGCGGATACCTTCTGCTTCCGATTTTCTTGAAATTTGAATTCGTTTTAGGGCATGAAAAAATAAAAGACATGTATTTTTTTAATCAGCTGTATCAAACGTTAGGGAAAAAATGAATCTTAAAGTTGACCCCATAATATGTAATACATTACGATAAAAATGACATAAGTAGTCCTTTGTAACACTTATCTTTTCTAAACATTTCTATTTTGAGATTTTCATAAAAAATTCAATATCTAAAAATATTCATTATTTTTGTTGGATAATATTTGTCATATTACAATTTATAAGTTTATAAAATATGTTCAAACGGGAACAAACATGGATGGAAAAAAATTAAATTTTAAAATTTTTTTATTAAAGGATGCAAATTCAAAAAATAAAATTCTTGCTCATACTATAACTGTTTTATAAAAGTAATTTTAATTTGATTTCATAGTACATTTTAAATCGGTTTCGAGATATTTCGAAAAATCGTCATATTGAATTTTAACATTCATTTTCACGTCTTAAAAACATTTTACGGTAGAAAAAATACATATTTCTTATTTTTTAATGCCCTATAACATATTTAAGTTTTAAAAAGCAACTCGTGAGGTTTTATTATTAGCGTAACTAATATAGTTTTTCATACATAAGCACTCTCCCGTAGTTCGTCCCTTTAGTTTGCATTAAATGAGTTCCGAGCCAGCATGCCACGCAGTTCTCAACATCGTTCTCTCTAACTCAACTATTTCACCCTCTCTTCTATTAACTTTCTGCTATCTTCCGCTCAAAAATTTTTCTTTTCTGATTTGTGTAATTTATTTTTTTAATGTTATTTCTTCACAGACACACAGAGGCATCCCAAACCGGTCACACGTATAATCCAAGGTCTTTTGTCTAAGTTCAAAAAATTCTTTCAGCGGATTGCGTTTGATATTGTCTTGTGTGAGCTCACTATTATTCTTTTTTTTTTTACACCATTGATAATAACGTGCTCCTTTGTGCACTGTTAATATTTTGTTTTTTTACATACGATTTATATAGAATCATCGATGCACGTTTGCAAATTTGCATTGCCACTTTGAGTTGTTAATACTTAAATGCAATTTCTTCCCCTGAAGAAATGTCTTTCTTCGTGAAATTTTATTTTTTTTTCCTTAAAAACGAGTTTTCTTTATTATATACCTTTTTATTGAATGGAATAATTTCTGTTTTATTTAAATCTTCTCGTCAAGCACTTATTCGGCGAGTCACCGCTGTTAAAGAAAAAAGTTAAACCATCTATAAGTATATAAATGTTACTACGTGCAATATTTATTTATTCATAAATATTCTTTAAATGCGACAATCCAAATAATTGTCATTGAGTGTAGAGTCGATCAGTATTATCCTGTTCCGACAGGCTGAAAGTTGCCAGCTTCCTACTTTCATTTCATAAAATATTACGTAATATTTCTCGATTATTATATGCAGTATAGAATTACTCTCAGTACAGTCGACGTAATTGGAAAGTTACTTCTTATCTATTGTAAAAGATTATCTGACATTTTTTGAAATTTGTGAATTGAAAAATAACGTGTCTATGACTATATGATAAATCAATTTTAAATATTAATAGATAATCAATTTTAAATGACAGTAAAGAAAAGAATAGTTTTCTTTTCAACGTAGGAATCGTATACGAATACACATAAAAAATAAAAGTAATTAAAAATAGTTATTATAAAACACGAAGCATAATAGTGTAAAGATATTTCGAAACAATAATACAATTCGCGCATCTAAGTCTGCAAGTTAGTCATTATTTAGAAGTCTTTTGTTAGAAAATACTTTGTTATTTTCACAAGTTTTATAATATAACGACAATAACTAATAAATTGATCTATTTTAAATAAAAAAAATATTTGATATTATTACAATAGTGTTGGCGTGATGAAGTAACTTTCGCTATTTCAAAAAAGTTCTTGTATATGAAAATAAAATTTCGAGTACTCGTCATAAACGGAAGTCATTGTTTAATTGATCAAGCATAAGTGTCGCACAAAACAAAAAATTCTTACTGTTCGTCGAAATTACAGCCCTTGACATTACTTTGTTGATAAATGTACTTTGTATTATTTCGGCGGGACAGCTGGGAACTGTGACAGGAGGGGTTGGTCCGGGACCACTACCGCAGCATACACGCGTCGCCCTGCCAGGCTTATTAGGCAGACATTTGTAAGCATAATAGTTATATATTATTATATAAATTTTGTAATCTATATTTGGCCATTATGTCCACTCGCTCCTAGCTTTTTCATTTCGATGTTCAAGATGTCGGCTGAATGTATCAAGAGTGAATTCAAAATATTTACAGCTCATTCATTGTTTTATGAGCGGCTCGAATTTTAGTGTAATTATTGTGATTCAGTCGCTAATAAAACTGATAAAAATCTTAAAATTATTAATCAAAAAATATATTTGCTACTTCTAATTTTGTGGTAATTATTCTAGCCGGCATCTTCGTACCATAAAATCCCTTAACTAGAAAATTTACGTCGTTGTGCGCATAATCGATTTAGATGTGTTTCAACATACGAAAGTCACAGTGAAAACAATGTTTTCACAACGGAATGATATGATATGATATTTATAATGTAAGTAAAACGATGTAAAGGAAACGAAAAAGTTATATTTGAGAATGTTTTTATAAACTCAATCCTTTTTTAATCATAATTCATAATAAGATTATTTCAACTGCAAACACAATATTTGAAGATAAAAAGATGAACATTACCATATTAGAGCAATGCTGGTAGATACATTTTTAAAATACTAGACATATTCAAAAAGGAGCCTGGATTCGAAAAAGAAAAAAAAAATAAGTAAAGCAAGGAAGAGCATTAGAGGGATCTTTGGCATCATCGGGTCTGAATCAACCGTATGCATGCGTGTATTTTTTAAGGATATATATGTATAATATATAAAACAGCCAGGTCAAGTGAAGTGCGACTTGGAGAAGTGAAATATATGAAATAGTTATGAAAGTAAAACATGAGCGGAAGAAAAGATATTAAAAAGGAAAAAGCGCTAGCGATGATTCTTCGTTATACACGAGCGTGTAACTAATTATAATAACCTAATAGAGTGGCTTTATTTTTGTTCGCCTTTGAAGGTGAATCTCGTATAGATATTTTATTTAGAGTTTGGCTGTGAATGTGCTCTTGTAAAATTGTTTTAAAGAGCAAAGAGGATACCGACAAAAAATTATCACAGTGTATATTCACAAGTTTGTTAGAGTTGCTCTGTCGATATTTCAGCTAGAGCGTATGTAATAATGTATATTTGCGATGTAAATTGATTTCCTTTTCAAGTTTTCTTTTTCTTTTTTGTTTTTTGCGGTGTAGAGGTAAAAAGTCCTTAACTAAATGTCTGTTTCTACATCCAACACTAACACATAATAGTTATATCGTAACTATTTAATTAACGGTAATGTTGTGATATGTAATACACGATGCGGTGTTTAATAAAAACTTTGTAAAAATACTTTTACCCAACTGAGTATACATTTTTATTTATAAACCTACTCTTCTGTACAAAATATATCCTAAATAATAAAAATCTGTTTAAAAATACATTCTAGCTATAAAATATGACAATTTCAAATTAACTTTAATAATAGATTATTTGTTTGTAAATAAATCAGAAGAAAAATTTAATCATACATAAAGCTACATAAATTTTAAAATCATCTTAAGCAAAAGATTGAAAACTTATATATCAATTTTTTTAACCTTTAAAGCGCCGAAGTTATGAAAAATTCGCAAATCGCATTTTTTTATAGAAATGTGGTTAAGGTCCGTAATTTAGGGCCAAACTAAGTTAAGATGTTGGCGAGTCAGACCAGTTACACCTAGAGGCGTATCCCGGCGCTCTAAAGGTTAATATCCTTTTGTTTTTTTTTAAGATTTTGTAAAATCTATTATAAGTCTCAAGGCCACATTTTTTATCTTAATATAATACTGAACCGTGCAATCCACTAAATATTTAATTATATAAAAATGAAGTTCTTATTGCTGATTTGATTTGATTTCTTCAAGCTGCTTAGCAAGTTGTTGCCTAATTTTTTCAGTTACACGAAAAGGTGGACCATGCCCAGGTATAATAATATCTGTTTCATTTGCAATTTTACAACGAGATAATGCTTGTACATTTTGAAGATCTGGTGTTCCGAGATTCATCCATATTGAAGGATCAGTAAGATCTTCTTCTTTTTCAAATAAATCACCTAAAAGAAGTAAATTTATTAAAAAAATTATGTAAGTAATATAAGAAAAAAAAACATTCTAGAAAATATGATTCTTTTAAATATTTAAATTATATGTATTTATTTTATCTGAAAATTAAATCTATTATTGAAAAAAAATAAGACAAAAATAGGACTTATTTTATTTATTTTTTTTTTAAACTCAAAATAAAATTTATAGCAATACTTTCTGTAGAAAAATAATATTGTATCAAAATCAAAACCTGTTATTGCAATAGTAACTTCTTCTTCATTGAATTTCCCATTAACGATAACGGTTACATCATCTGCTGTATGACCAGGTGTTGCTGTTACTCTGACTCCTTCGCAAAGTTTATAATCACCTGTAATGTAAAATAATTTTTATATAATTCTTTTCTTATCATGATTAATATTCTTTGATACATACAATTTTTTATATTTCTTTCATGAAATAAAGCATTATGATGAACAGTAAAACCAATTATATGTTCATCAGCTTCTAAAAATAAGTTATTATTTCCTATGTGGTCTGCATGGCTGTGTGAACATACAACATAATTTATGTTTTCTGGTTGCAAACCATGTTTGGCTAAGGCTAAAATAAAAAACAAATTGATACCAATAATGAAATACAAGTTGAAATAAAGTTTTTAAAAAGATTTAGTGATAGAATTATCTAATAACATAATTTAAAACAAAATATGATGCAGTATACTTTTATATAATTTACATTCAATTTTTACAAATGAAATGAGTCATCAATGACTCCCACTCTTTTTAGCAAATTACATATTTTACAAGACTTTTGTTTCATAAATTAATAAAATAAAATCACTAATTTGATTAAATTCTAATGATTTTTTTTCACAATCACTTCAGATTATTTTTGTCCTAAACATATTAATATCCATGCTTTATCAATAAATTGGAATAACAATAATAAAAAAAACTAGTGTTAAAACAAGCAGTCAAAAAAATCATTTACCTTCAATAATATCTTGTTTATCCCAGGCAGTCATTGTGTCAACGATAATATTTTTCTCTGGCGTTTTAATCAAAGTGCAACTACAATTTGCATCCATGGTGACATCGTCAATTTGCGTCGAGTATCCCTCGAAAAGCACAAAAACTTCGCACATTTTTAATTATTTTACTAAAGCTATTCTATTTCAACATATAAAGCAAGTGCGTTTCTGTGTTCCAACGTATAAAGCGAGCGCGTTTACCGAAAAAACTATTCTTATGGAATGATAAAAGTCTACTTGTTACAACTTACAAGCGGACAACCCGCAAGTGTTTCTATACTATTTTTTATTACAGTGCCTGTGTATCTATATAGGTATATGCCGGGCAATATGGTCAGGTTAGTTTATATTCTTCTCTTTTCATAAACTGCTCTGGTGTAGTGCCGGTTCAACTTTACATTAGCAGCACGTAATAGTGGTTTCGTGCAGTCGTACTACACCAGAAAAAGGAAGAGCTTGCTTTGTTCTTACAGTAGTTTGAATTCTACAGGTGGCAGTGTCCAGGCACACGAGTACGAATAACTGCAGTTCCCTTTTGTCCTTTTGCCGAAATAAACGGATAATAACGGACGTTTTTTTAAAAACAGCAAGGTTATTTTAGTGAGCGAGCCTGTTTTATTGATATTAAAGATAAATTCGCTGTTAAATGAAGAAAAATCAAAGGTAGGTGAAATGCCTTTATTTCACGAAACATTTTTTTGTTTCATTTCTCGGTAATCCGAAAATCGCAAATGCATCAAGTATTTTTGTGTACAGTAAATTTATTCGATTTACGTATTTTAGAAATTGTAAAATTTGTTTTAAGCGCTCTATAAAGATTGTTTTTATTAGATTCTTTGATCGGAATTCGACCCTTTGAGCCGCGTGTTTGTTTTTCTTCCCTTGCGAAGCGATGGACGCATCGAGCATTTGTTTTCCTTTGTCAAACGTTTGTTTACATATAGATAACTACTTATGCAGATAAATATTCGAAAACTTATTTTACGTTGATTTTTTCGTGATATATTTAGTTATAATACGTAATATTCAAAAATTCATTTTTCGTTGATTTTCGTTGATATGAATAGATACCCGGTTTTTTTTTGCAAGTAAAATTTTTAATGGATAAAATCAATATAAGTCCTTACTAATGATAGACTTTCACATTTATTTGAAATTATAACTAACATTAAATTTGTAATAATGTTTTATATACATATCAATATTTTCTATATGTACAAATAATTTGTTCTTTTTCTTATCTTCAATATCTTTTCTAGATCAGAGCTATAAAAATGGATGGAGTCGAAAATTTAAAGGAGAATATTACACCTTCTCCTGTCAGTCTAGTTTTGGTAATATTTTGTTATAAATAATTAAATTGTAGTAATCTGAAATTTTTGTAATTACCAATTTTATATTTTCTCATTGAGGATTTAGTTCAAAGAAAGATACTAGAAAGATATTTTGTTGAAATTAAAAATCAAAATGGATTTGGTAAAAGAGTGGGAAGGAAGATAGGGGGTCAAATTATCTTAATATTAAAATGAAATATTCACATAAATTTTTCATATAAAGAAATGAAACAAAAATTTATATAAAATATATGAAAATTCATATAAAAAATTTATATGAAAAATTCATATAAAAATTTATGATTTTTTTCAATATGGTGGAAAGGAAGATAGGGGGTCAAATTATCTTAATATTAAAATGAAATATTAATCAATATTAAATTTTAACAAATAGTAAAGTGAAAATTGAAGAATAAATTCAATCAAAACTTTTAGATATTTAAAAATTTGTTCATTAAATAATTCATTTTATCAGTAGTAATTTATATTTATAAAAAGTGAATTATCTTTTTTATAATTAATTTGTATTTTTCTATTTTATAGCCCGCTAAAAAAGAAACTGAAAAAAAATTTTCAAGTTCAACTCCAAAAAAAAGAAATATCAGATTACCTTATATACCTCCACATCGGAGGTATACAGGTGACAACTCTGGTGTATTATGTCCAAAATCAACTCCAAAAACTGAATGTACTACCAAAAGTATTCCTATATTTGACAATATTTCAATCATTAAGAAAACGGATAATAAAAATAATATTGCTGCTGATTTACATGAAAATGAAATTATTCAAAGAGTTATAGAATTGGCTAATACCTACATAAATTTAGAATTCAAAGGAATTGCAAATAAACTATATGAAGAAAAATATAATGAAACTTTACCAAAAGAAGTATTAAATTCAGTTCAGTTTGATGTAAAGCAGAAAAGTGATACAGCAAAAATAAATACTATTGATAAAAATGGACTGCAAAATGGAATTTTTCATCAACAAAAGCCTAAAAACTTGAATTTTACAAACATAAATAAGGAATTTTGGATTAACGTATTCAGTTGTCAAACTTTGACAGAAATATATGGTGCAATAATAGATGAAGATCATTTTGTATGTAAAAAAAATTGTAATATTTTTATTTTAAAATTAATAAATGAAATAATGTATTAAAAAAAAAATGAAATTATTTTAACAAATTTAATGTTTTATATTTTTCAAAATTTTAATCATTCTATTTTTGATTTTAAGGAAAAAGTTGAAAAATTAGCTGATGAAATGGAATCATTTTATGATCCTTCAATAGAAGAAGGTGAATTCTATGCAGTGCTAGATGGATCATGGCACAGAGTAAAGTGTTTAAAATGTCACGATTCTACTGCTACAGTATTATTCATTGATCGTGGTGATAAAGATGAGGTTTTTAAAACATCATTACTTCGGCTTCATGAGAATTTCTGTTTTCTTCCTGCACAAGCAATTAAAATGTCTATGTCAGGCTTGGAAATTTTTTCAGATTGTGATGCTGTACATAAGATTTTAAATGATATATTGATTGATCAAAATATTTTTGTAAAAGTAAATTCGAGATTGCAAGATGAAAATAAGTGTTTAACAGTTCAGTTATATCTTCAAAAAAATCAAGAAATTATAAATGTAAATGATTTAGTTATGAATCAAATGTTTAAAACAGTTCTAAATCCTTATACATATATTGAACTGGTACGTTAAATACTTGATAATTCTTATTATATATACAATAATATTTGCTATATTAAAATTAAGATTAAGAATTCTAGAAAAATTTCTAATGATTAAAAAAGAATCAAAATTTCAGGATCAATTAGTCCAGGTAAAGGTTTCACACATTACTGACACTTCAGTCTACATAAAACTTGATTCAACAAGTTCATTGTATTTTGAAAAGTTGATGAAAGAATTCTCCCAAAAATATATTTGTGATGAAAATTTCAAACGTCAAATGGTTATACGATTTGATGGAAATAAAACATATTTAGTTAAAAATCAAGAAGATGGAAATTGGTACCGGGCACGTATTTTACAATTCATCAATGATTATGAAGTTCGAGTTATTCTAATTGATATTGGATCATCTGTAATAATAAATCGAGAAGATTTTATCTTGATTGAAAAACTGAGTAATGTTTTAGCAAAGTATCCTGAACAAGTAAGATATTCTTATAAAATATAATTTTTAATCTATACTTAAATTTGTTATGATTTTACTTAAATTTTTATATTCAAATGTACTTTGTCTTTTAGTCTATTGAAGTACATTTGGATCAAGTGTCTGAAATACACTATCCAACATTGTTGAATCAATTACCACAATGGGTTTCTAATGAAGAATCTCTGCATGTGATGTTTATAAAATTAGGATCAGTTAACAACAATGTTCCAATAGTGCAACTTTTTAGAAAAGCAAATGCTTCATTCATTTTTGTAAATGATAAGAAACTTTTAAATGAACAACAACTTCATGTTAAAACTAATAACGTTGAAAATTCTGCTATTAAATTATCTAATCAAACTAAAAAAGATAACTCTAGTTCTGATAATGATACTTTCTTATTGAAGTTAAGTGAAAGGTCAGTTTCATTCATAAATACTTATCTTTTACTTATTAATTTTTATAATTCATAAAGTCTACTATCAGGTTAAAGATTGCTGAGAAAAAAAATGTCGAATCTTTAGAAATTAATAATAGGAAATTAAATTTAAGCTCATTGTTAAGACCTCCAAATGTTCCTAATGAGAGTTACTTTGATGTTCACGTTGTAATGGCAAATAATCCATCATGTTTTGCAGTACAACTGCTTCGTGATAGATCTTTAGAACTTCCGGTAAGCAAACATTTTAAATATATTTTTGTATGATTTTATGCATACCGCGCGTAAAATTGGATTTTTAACGCAACAAAAACAATACATATAAACTCATTTCACGTAAACTAAGTGTGTAATATACTGTATTATGCCTTTGTAGCAAAAAATACTATTTTAATATATTCATTCGAAAATTTAATAAATGTTATTTGAAATTATTTAATATATATGGTTCTTTTTAGAAAATGGTTTTTGAATTATCAAAAAGTTGTGATTCTTATAAAGGGCCAAAATTAACACATGAGTCTATTCGAATTGGACAGTTATATGCTACTAAATGTAATGATCAACAATGGTATCGGTGAGTACATAAATATATACTCAAATTTTAAAAGTATTAATACTAAATGAAAAGTGTAAATGTAAACAGAAAAATTTTCAACTTGTAGGGCTTATGTTACAAACATAATAGACACAAAAATTGCTAAAGTGTATTACTGTGATTATGGAAATACAAGAAATGTAAATATCGAAAATTTAATACCTCTAAAAAATGAATTTTATAAGCTTCCTTATCAAGCTATTTGGGCTGAGTTGTATGGTAACATCAATTTAATTTAACAATAAATTTTATTTAATCTAGAATAAATTATATAATTAATTAAAATTATATACATACATACATATATATATATATATATATATATATATATATTTATTTATTTATTTATTTATTTATTTAAACTTTTTTAGGAGTTAAACCTGTTACTAATGAATGGTCAATTAGTGATGGTTTTTGGTTTAAAGATTTGATACTTTCAAGAAGTTTTGTGTGTAGAGTCGAAAATAAAAGAGAAGTAAAACCAGAAGACAAAGTATTCTCAATGGTGGCCGAAACAATTTATGAACTGGAATTAATTGATACAAGCACAGTTGAAGATGTTTATATTAAAGATTTATTAATTGATTCAGGTAGAGCATTACTAAAACGTAAAAACAAAGTTAATTAAGATCTAAGGGAACATAAAATTTCAAATAATTATTTAGTATTGAAGTTCTTATAATTAATGAAAGTCTTTGTATTAAGAATTATGATTAATGAGTCTTTTATTAAGACAAAAGATAAAAAAACAATAACTATAACGTTTATAAAAAGTGACAAGTTTGTAAAAAGTTATTTTGTTTATAAAATGTATTAATCTAATTTGCTTCTAATATTTGTTTATAATAATCAAGTTTAAGTTTTACTTATAAAGCGTTTTATATTAAATATTTGTGAAACTAAGAAAAGAGTAAGATTTATATGGACGATGTCATATAAAAACATTAAAAACTAAAAGTGTTGAAAAATTCAAAATATTTTTTTATAATGCGAATGAACATAAATTTTATTTAATTTATAATTAGTTTAAACTTATATTAAAATCTGTGACTGTATACTGTATACTTTTAGTGGTATGTTACCTTTAGAGTAAGTTTTTGATATCATTATCAAATAAGTATTAAAGTTATTTGTTATGCGTAAGTG